>JABXWE010067896.1:0-10871 GCA_014611495.1 Limonius californicus | reverse complement strand
GCGGTTGCTTGCAGGCTATCCCTGTTGATTATGCTTCGAGGTATCTAGGCGGCAGCTGCAAGTCTCCTGAACCTTTTACCTTACGCAGCGTTTTCAGGTATCTCGAGAGTAATTACAGGTCACCTCCTTAACCCTTTACCTTGCCGGTGCTTTGAGGTATCTCGGCTGCTTATGGTATCTACGCTGCAGCTGCAGGTCTCCTGAACCCTTTACCTTGCCTAGCGTTTTAAAGTATCTCGGTTGCTTGCAGGCTATCCCTGTTGATTGTGCTTCGAGGTATCTAGGCGGCAGCTGCAGGTCTCCTGAACCCTATACCTTACGCAGCGCTTTCAGGTATCTCGGCAGTAATTACATGTCTCCTCCTTAACCATTTACCTTGCCGGCGCTTTGAGGTATCTCGGCTGCTTATGGTATCTAGGCTGCAGCTGCAGGTCTCCTGAACCCTTTACCTTGCCTAGCGTTTTAAAGTATCTCGGTTGCTTGCAGGCTATCCCTGTTGATTGTGCTTCGAGGTATCTAGGCGGCAGCTGCAGGTCTCCTGAACCCTATACCTTACGCAGCTCTTTCAGGTATCTCGGCAGTAATTACAGGTCTCCTCATTAACCCTTTACCTTGCCGGCGCTTTGAGGTATCTCGGCTGCTTATGGTATCTAGGCTGCAGCTGCAGATCTCCTGAACCCTCTACCTTGCCTAGCGTTTTAAAGTATCTCGGTTGCTTGCAGGCTATCCCTGTTGATTGCGCTTCGAGGTATCTAGGCGGCAGCTGCAGGTCTCCTTAACCCTTTACCTTCCCCAGCGTTTTGAGGTATCTCGGTTTCTTACGGGCTATCCCTCTTGACTGCGCTTGGAGGTATCTATGCTGCAGCTGCACGTCTCCTTAACCATTTATCTTGCCCAGCACGTTAAGGTATTTCGGCTGCTTAAGGCCTCTCACCTGTTGATTATGCTTTGAGGTATCCAGGCTCCAGCTGCAGGTCTCCTGAACACTTTATCTTGCCCAGGGCGTTGAGGTATCTCAGCTGCTTGCGAGTTCTCACCTGCTGAGTGCGCTTTGAGGGATCTAGAATGCAGCTGCAGGTCTCCTTAACACTTTACCTTGTCCAGCGCTTTGAAGCATCTCGGCTGCTTAAGGCCTCTCATCTGTTGATTATGCATTGAGGTATCCAGACTGCAGCTGCAGGTCTCCTGAACAATTTACCTTGACCAGCACTTTAAGGTATCTCGGCTGCTTGGCAGCTCTCACCTGCTGATTGCCCTTCGAGGTATCCAAGCTACAGCTGCAGGTCTCCGGAACACTTTACCTTGCCCAGCGCTTTGATGTATTTCAGCTGCTTACGGCCCCGCACCTGTTGATTGTGCTTTGAGGTATCTAGACTGCAGCTGCACATATCCTTAACCCTTTACCTTGCCCAGAGATTTGAGGTAGCTCGGCTGCTTACGAACCCTCACGTATTGGTTGTGACTGCACTTTCGGTAAACCATCCTGTACCAGTGCTTATATATTCGTTTTTTTGGGTTTAATTGTGTTATTAAGTCAAAATTTAACTATCATTCTGCTTCTTACTTGAAATCAACGTACTACCCCGGTTAAGCTTTCCTGCAATTCCTAGACTGAACAGGTGAATGATTTACCTTAATATATTCAAGCCACTCTCGTGTTTTATTTTACACATTCAGGTCAATTACTCTAGATTCGAACTTACGACGAACAAAAAATAAACACTACAAGGGTCCGTACAGTTACAATACATTACGTAATTCTCTAAATACCGAGGTATTCAAAAACATAACTGCTGGGGCAGTGAAGTAAATTTATTGTGAATGAACGATGCGTAGTTAATCTGTTATTCAGAGTCAAGAAAACCTTCTATACCTTCCTTTTTTTAACAAAATACGTGCGCCGACGTACTGCATACGTAATACTTCTTTTGCACAGAACTGTCCTAAATATTAAGAGGTAACAGAAAACAAAAAAGTTCTAAATTAACGCCTCGTTTCTGTTAAGATATTACTGCAGTAATCCGTCGACTCATTAACAAACGTAAACCGATTTAAAGCAAGACATCAGGCATTTTTGTCCGCATATACTAACCAGAATTATATCAAAAATTAGCTTTTACCCACAAAAGCATCTTTCTAGCTATTAAGTCGGTCTCCATAATTTTTAAGTTAATTCCTCTTCACTTAGCAGTTTGATAATGTGTATTCTAGTGACGCTATTTTATTGGCAATATTTCCTACTATATGTAAGTTTACAATAACCAATCACTGTATGATGCCCAAGTGATTCATACGGCTTTATTTTTTAAGTTGAACGGTTTTGCTTGTGCGGAGTTTTTATGATCCGGATGTCCTTTCTGTAAATTTAGATGCACTCTAGTATCAGTTGAAAAATTTCCCTAACAATACCCTCAAAATCTCATTCTTCCCCTTCCTCCCCTTTTCTTCTAATCTTTTCCCCTCACACGTCCTACGTTCTTCCCCCGCTCCCCCTTACTTCCCCCGCTCCCCCTTGCTTCCCCCCTAAATGCAGTTTTGATGCCCATATTTACCCACTGCTACATAATTGCCCCAGTTATTGCCACATATTTGAACAACAAAAAGTTATGATAACAAGACTTAATTACATATCCTTTTGTATTTGTTATTAATCAACAAAGTAATTTATTGCGTACCTAGTTGTTTACGTCATTAGCAAAATAATATTAATACGACGCCGTATTTATTAATCCGCTTTGTTTAGTCGACGCATGTAACTTTAACGGGCATATCCATTTCTCTCTCGTTGTTGTAGGAATTCGCCTGAAGCGAGTGGGGTCGTTGACTTCCTATTAAATTTGTTTAAAAAAAAATGTATAACATTGCGAGATTATTGCCTAAGAACTGTAAAAATCGTGCAATGAAAATTAATTCAGTTGTTTAGTTTGCAAAATCAAATGAATACATAATTAAAAAAATGTAATAGAACCAACTTGTTCGGTCGTGGTTCTTCAACATATAACCTTTATTTAAGAGAAAGGTACAGGTATATAGCAAAAGAGGCGGAAATCGGGAGGAGCGACTAAGGGGAACGAAAACGGAGGGAGAAGAGACAAGATGGGAAGAGAAAGACGGGAAGTTGAAGGAGCGGGAAGTTGAAAGAGCGGGAAGATTAAGGAGCGGGAAGATGAAGGAGGGGGAAGATGAAAAGGGAGGGGAGCGAGAAGGGGGTTGGGAAAAGAGATCAAGAAGAGGATTAGGAAGAGAGCGTGAGATGGGAAAGAAAACTGGGCGAGATAAGAAGAAACATGACAGATGAAGCGAGTGATGGGGCGATCGACAGGCGAGGAAACGTAAGGTGGGAATGAGAGCGAGGAGACAGAGAGGGAAGAGAGAGGGAGCGAAAAGTAAGGGAGGGCGCGAACAAACACGTGCCAGTATTTCAACATAAGAAATTTGTTAAACCAACAGCAAATACGAAAGTAGCCTTTTAAATTTTTACAAACGACCACTAGGTGGTGCTATTGAGATGTGTCATTACTATTTTCGTAAAATTTGACATGTGAAAACGGCGGCAGCTTAGAAATTGACCGAGCAGTTTGTTTACAGTGAGCGTTTAAAAAACTAATTTTGTGAAAAAATGGAAATTTAAACGTGAAGGTTTTCGTTGGATGATTTTTTACGATCTTAATAAAGGCCTAACTCAACAACAATGCATAGAATCGCTTCGTTAAACTTTTGGTAATGAAGCACCATCAGAAAAGACTGTTTACAATTGGTTTGCAGAATTTTGTCGTGGTCGTGCGTCCATTACTGATGAATTTGGTGAAGATTGACCAAAACCGGTTGTTATTTCAAAAACCATCGATGCTGTGCGCAACATGATTGAAGAGAAGATCGGCATGTGACTTACAGTTAGATAGAGGCATCCTTAGGCATATCGAAGACTGCAGTACATTCAATTTTGCATGTACATTTAGCTGTGAAAAAGATCTGTTCCAGATGGATTCCGCATAATTTGACCGAAGCTAAAAAAAGGGTCGTTAATTGGTGTAAGGAAATGCTAAAAAAATTCGACCGAGGAATTGCAAAATCCGTATACAACATCGTAACAGGTGACGAAACTTGCACATATGTATATTCGTATGAACCAGAAACTAAGCAAGAATCCACTGTTGGGTGCCCCAAGATGAACCGAATCCCACAAAAGTTGTTCGTTCACGAAGCACTTCCAAGAAAATGACCGGTTGTACTGGACATATCGCAGCCATTCCTTTAGAAGATCGAAGAACAGTTAACGCTGAATGCTATACAATTTGTTTGCCAGAAGTCATCGACAAAATCAAGAAAAACCGAAAACGTCGCATCATTCTTCTTCATAACAATGCCAGCTCTCACACAGCACGTCAAACAATTGATTATTTCAAGGAGAAAAACATCGAATTAAAGTCTCGCTGCCCGTATTCACCTGATTTATCGCCTAACGACTTTTTTGTGTTCCCGAATGTCAAACAAAAAAGGCGTCGACAGCGATTTTCATCATTTCAAGAAACTGTTAAAGCCTTCAGAAACCACGTTTTTGAGATACCGACTTCAGAGTGGAAAAATGTTTCGAGAATTGGTTTGAACGCATGCAAAAGCGTATAAATCTTAAAGGCGATATTTTGAAAAGCAATAAAACAGCTTGTTCCAAAAAATGTTTTGTTTCCTAGTTTTTGTAAAACCTTAAAAGGCCGCCCTCCTAACACAGTTTGGAGTTTACAGGAAATTCGTCATTTCGGTACAGTCTACCCATAGAAATCAGTCTGCTTTATTAGAAACAAGTAGGAAACAGTAATCTAAGGGGAAAAGTATTTTTCCAAAAAGGATTTTTCAATGGTAAATTCCATATAAAATTGTAGATATAACTGTCATTAATCCATGGAGATCAAGACAAAAAAGGTTGCGAAATTCAGAAAACGCACCAAATAATGAAATTACCCTATTACTAACCAACATCCAAAAATGACATTTGCCGGGCAACTCTTTGTATATAAAACAATTCTAATTTGATTGTAGGCTTATTTACATTCTCGCTTTCACAGCCCGCTCAAGAATTGATAACGTTTCTAAAAGACAATGCTGTAACCAACAAAGGTGCCTTTATTTCTATGTAAAAATATAAGCGAGACCGCTGGCCTGCAATGATGGACTCGTTTAAAAAACAAGAGACCAAATCTTACGTGATCGTAACATACAACACGTTCGTAAAACATACAACACTTTAGTTCTCGAAAGGAACAGTGTCTCCACAATAAAAGACTGTAGGAAATATAATCCGGGCCGTTGCAAATATTTCACAGTAAACTATAAATAGAACGATATATGAAGTAATATGTAGTATTAGTTCATGTTTAGGTCAAACGAATACGACATGGTCTGGTGCCGCAATATGGGGCAAATTTCTGTTGTGTTGTAAAGGCAAATTCTTACCTTGTATACCGATTAAAATGTTATCTATAAATTAAATAACGCTCAGCGGTTGTTTATACAGTGTTGATTCATATTTGCGCCATGGGACTTTACGAAATTAGATTGTTGCAATCGTTTCAACTTTAAATCATTCTTTAAATGCAGTATTTAAGAGGTTACTAAAGTGACCCTTCTTCTTCGAGTGCTTTATCTCTTACGAGACGTAGCGATCTTCTCTCCTACGCCTGTGTTGCGCGTTTACAATGCCAGACGTAGAGGACCTACAGCATAACGCAGGCTCCGAACCACGGACAGTGTAAACACTTCTACTCTAGAGAAGATTTACCAAGCAGGAATACCTCGCTGGTTTGCCATAGCCTTGCGATTGAGAACGGCTGCTACATATCCGATGTTAGGGTACTAGGAATTGAACCCACAACCTGAAGGTAGAAGTCTAACGCGCTAACCTCTAGCCCACGGCCGCCGAAAGTGACCCAAAATAAACTAAAATTAAATTTTTCTACTCACTGTTGCTACGTTAATAGACGACCTTTTACCATTTTTTAGCCAATAGACCACATATCCAATATTGAAGTAATTCTAAGATATGATGATAAAGAATTGCTAAAAAAATGTGGGAAAATTAATCTACGTTTATGACGTATATGCTAAATTGTTTCACTTTATCAGAAACTACCACCCTTTAATAATGAAGACCGGGATCCAGTACCGACCACCCAGGAAATTAGAAAAATGCAATAGCCCTTTCGTAGCCCTTTTGTTGTTTAATTTGACAGCTGAGGTCGTACCATCATACGTATGTACTTTTTATTTATTTCCGTATTATTTAACACTTGAATCATTTTATTCCTCGGTACACTATCGTAAGCAACACGCAAAGGCGCGGCGTTGTTATGAAGCGGCGTAAATGGAACCATCGCAAACTGAGGGTTACATGTACTTATGTTTTTCTGATCAATGATTAATTGTGCTATAAGAAAATCGTCATCATCATTTTCAAAATCTAACCTTACGGTTTATTTACTTTTAATGTACAATAATAAAATGATGCAGAAGAAAAGACGTGTCGCAAAACCTTGAAGTTTAATTATTATTTTGCATGTACTTAAAAGTCTATTTAAACAAACCCCAACCTTCGGAATACATGTATTTGTTGTCTGCTACTCGAGGTGGTATGTATAAAACTATATTAATAAATACTATTTTAAAATAGTTTAGTTGCTGATTTGAATTTGTATTCAACAAAAATGAACCTGCTCTTGGTGTACAAAACCAATATATTTACCGGTTTTGATGCAAACCTACGTTGATATTGGGAAAACTGATGTTGAGCACACGAATAATATCAGTGAAACGGAAATATTATATACTGCGTAATGTTGCCATGGGATTAGGTATTGCATTAGACATTTTTTCTATACGAAATTAATTCATTCGATCCGTCGTGTGTCACACCACGATTCGATCTATTTGCCTTGTCCCTTACTGCTTTACTATTGTTGTTTGCGATATATTCGTTGTATTCCAGTAGTATATTTGGTAATCATACCTATAGACAAGGAACTTGCCCAATGTACAAGAACTCTGTATCAATTACCGAATCTTTGTTTCAAAATGTGGCGGTTATTTACAAAGTATATTTATTTTCCAGATAACAAATGAGCTTTTGCTGCTACATCTAAAACGATATAATAGGCATTTGAATGTATGACCGATATTTAGAACGAGCTTTAGGATATCTGTTGATGTAGTAGTTCTGTATCATTCATATTTTACATTATATATTTAATCCAAACCTACCATGGGGATTCGGAAAAACGTTGCCTCGTGCGTGTAGAATTTCAGGAAAATAGAAATATCATAATAGATAAGGTTACTATTATAATAGGTATTGCATTGGACATTATTTTCCATTCGATACTATTCCACTCAATCTCTTTGTATTACGTATTCCTCTCTGTTGCGATTACAATTTAAAATTCTAGACGGACGATGATTCACGGCACATGCAGAAGTTTTTCAAAAACACGATTACATTTTTATTCCCATTATCCCTGGATATAATGTGCATGACACATTTTTACGTTGATTATGTAAGTTTTATTAAACAATCCTTACTTTAATCACACGTCTCCGTTCGCAGCTTTGGTCTATTCAGTAAATAGAAGCCTTAGTGATAACACATATGTTAATTATCTCAAAAAAATCCCATTTGTTTGGGAATTATCGTAAAAATAAACTCCATTGTTTTAGTTACTTTATCATATCAATTTTTATACTATCCGCGAACCGCCTGTGGTACACGTCACATTGTGCATGCACGTGAATATTAGAAAAAGATGCAATTCCAACTGCTGCTATTTAGGAAATTAGACTTTACTGGGGTATTAATTACTAGCATAAACATCGTGTTGAAAACGTATACCGGCACTGACTGAGCAACGTGCTTCTAGGGCCTAAATAACTCAATTGCCTAATTTAATACCACTACCAAGTGGAAGAATATATTCCCTTATGCCCATAGGGTAGGGATCAAGTATTGTTGAGAAAATGTTTGCCGTTTTCTATACCATTAAAAGTAACATAGATTCTTAGGCAATCAACTTCATTGCAAACATCTACAGTTCCACGATTGCTCTTCCATTATACCAAAATGAGTACAGGGTTGAATCCCGGTACATCACTGTAACGTAATCGAAAGTACCTTGAAGTTGAATATTGCAAGTCACATTACGATAACGGGACAAAAAATTACAAGGAAGTGTCTTCATCTGAAGCATTCACATTTCCGTAAATATGAGAAATCTTTAACATGCACACAATGAATCCACAGCCCACTCGGATTTAATGCCTTCGTCGAAGATTCATCGGTTAGGCGTAGCCAACTTTAACTTGATCACCATTTCCTGTTATTACTGGCTTCGCCATTTCTTTAAACATTTAAAAAAATTAAGTAGGGTTCCTATTCAAAATAGTAGAAACATGTATTTATAATTTCTATATACATAATTTGATCGTAGGGGGTTCCAACGAGCGTTTGTTTGGTCAATCTAAAGCGATTCATTGGAAAAACTTATAAAACTACTTCCACATGAAGGTAAATCAGGTTCAATCATATAAATCTACCACTAATCCATTACACAGCCTATATAGACAAAACCGCGTTGCTGCATTTTTCGTATGTAACTAATACTCATATTCATTTCTAATATATGGCTAATATATATGTACGAGATGCCAATTGAACCAAAGCAACTTCCTCATGCTTATATAAAATTCAGTTACATTTGGTTTATTAGGTATAAATGTTTCTCCTCGAAGAGTATTATGATCTCCAACAAATTGTTGCTTTCTGAAGTATATCATTGTTTTTTCTTAGATATAAAATCGTTCTTGCGAATACATTTATTATTTATCTTTTAGATTTAATTTTGACTTTTCACATCTAAAAGAGAATGTGGAACCACATTCTCTTCTGCGATTTGTAATATATTGGAGGCGACACCATAGCAGAGGTGTGGAGTCTGCATATGAATCTACCAGTGTTGCCGTCGTTGTAGATTAATCAGTGAATTAGAATAAAACAAGTGATTTGAAAACTTGTTCAATTTTTGCTTACATTTATCAAAAGTACTATTTTAATTTTGATGAAACTTGAAAACCAGATGTTAACTACAAGAAAATTTAACAAGAAATATTAATATCGGAAAAACAGAACTTCTGTTTGAGAGAATATATATTTGAAATAGCAATAATGGGCGCCTTTTGTGCAAAGTACAAGCCGTGGTTTTTGAAAAGTACAACGCCCGTTTATTCCAGAACGAACATTAAATTGTTTAATTTTCCGTACGTATTAAAATGCTAGTGTAGGAATGACTTTGCGAAGAAAACTATGTACTATAGAAATAGGCACTACCATAATATTTAAAAGAGTTTTGATGCATCTACAAAATTGTTTATTAGTTATCGAACTTTTCTCTAGGGCGTTTAATGACAATTGTATAGTTTTAAAATAAAAACTATTTATTGTATTTAATATTAAGCAATTCGTGGTACATAACCGAAAAAATTGATTAGTAAAGTACTTTTAATAACATATTAAAATGCTATGTACCAATGACGTGCGATTTTAAAATATGGGAGAATACAAAAAGGACGGCCGTTCCTTCACAAGTGTTTATTTGTTTGGTAAAGGGTCTGCCCTTTTCGAGTAGACCTAATTTATGAGGGCAAGGAACATAAAGTAAACATCAGCTTGCATCTACAATTAATGGAATTATAAAACAACTACCTATTCGAAGTTGAATTTTATGTTTCCATATTTAAAACATACTTTCAATGTTTGTCCTTCCAGATATTTATTTTAGGTACACAAAGTTAATTACGTAATTTTGGGATTAGTTTGGTCAAGCACTAAATGGGTGGTTTGGGTTTTGGCTGAACATACACCCCATTGTGTGATATCCCGCACGTAAGTGTTAATACTAAAGTTAGAAAAGTTATTTGTATATTCTGGTCACGAACACCTCACTTAAAAAAGTCATTAGTTTAAATGAAGAAATATTAGTTTGAAAACTACTGAATATGACTTTAATAACATTTTGTTTCTCAAAATTGAGAGACACGTGCAGCATGTTTACATCCCCAAACACCCAGTTGTGGCCTATAAAGGCAAAAGTAAATTGTTATTTCCTTCATAACAATGAACTAACCGTCAAGAAACATTGTACCTGATAACTGATAACTCTTTACCTGTCCAGCGCAAACTCGGTTGCTTACGGGAATTTATCCAACTTGATGATTGCACTTTGAGGTAACTCGGTTGCAGCTGCAGTTATCCTTAACCATCTGTCCAGCGCTTTGAGGAAACTCGGCTGCTTATAGGTGTTTCTTCCACCTGTTGATTGCGCTTTCGGACAACTCGAATATAGCTCCAGGTATCCTCAACTCTACCTGTCCAGCGCTTTGAGGAAACTCGGCTGCCTAAGGGCGTTTCTTCCACCTGTTGATTCCACTTTGGGGGTAACTCGGCTGCAGCTACAGGTATCCCTAACCCTACCTGACCAGCGGTTTGAGGAAACTTGGCCGCTTAAAGGCGTTTCTTCCACATGTTGATTGCGCTTTGAAGTAACTCGGCTGCAGCTACAGGTATCCTTAACCCTATCTGCCCAGCGCTTTAAAGAAACTCGGCTGCAGCTACAGGTATCCTTCACCCTATCTGCCCAGCGCTTTAAAGAAACTCGGCTGAAGCTGCAAGTATCCTTAACCCTACCTACCCAGCTCTTTGAGGTAACTCGGCTGTAGCTGCAGATATCGTTAACCCTATCCGCCCAGCGCTTTGAGGAATGTCGGTGTAGCTGCAAGTATCCTTAACCCTACATACCCAGCGCTTTGAGGTAACTCGGTTGTAGCTGCAGATA
>JABXWE010067885.1:0-15101 GCA_014611495.1 Limonius californicus | reverse complement strand
GAAGTAAAGCCGTAGGTCCCGTGCCACTACGATGTGTGACACGTTAAAAATCACTACTGGGGTTGGAATTACCCCAGATAGGCAAAATTCTTAGTTAGGGTGTACAATGGGCCAAATGTGGCCTAAGTGCTTAGAGATGCTTGGAAAACCTCGTCCTAGATCTCGCTCTTTCAAAGCAAGCAAGCAAGCAAGCAAGCCTATTCCAATGTTCCAAGGCCATTAGGATAATCGGCGTCATAAAAGCTCAAATACTAATAAATAATAAATCCCGGTACTGTTTTACCATTAGATGGCGACGTTGAATCGCTACGCTCTAGTAACACTTTTAGACATCTATAAAACTGACATGAACTTCATCATCATCACCGTCTTCATGGATTAAACCTTCTGGTTCGGTCCGAGTTCACTTCTTCGTCCCCTTGTCGGTTGATAGTCTTGTACCAGTTTAGGAATACGCGTTCATACATTCTAAGGTGTTAATTTTTCTAAAATGCTGAAGATTCCTGACTACTGTCAAATATCTTCACTACGTTTTTGGTCCAGAAGTGTGTTGACATTAACGTGGTAACTTTATTTAGGTAAAATGACGGGATACATCAGTGATGTACTAAAAAGTTTTTAATTTAAGTAATTATGCTACTGCATTGCAGTGTGAAGGCAAATTCCTGCAATCGCCGCTACTGATTTTTTGACAGTTATAACATAACCAAACTTTATACATATGCCATTTATTGCACTTCATGTATTACCAAATTAGTGAAATCAATTATAACAACAGCGCCTTCCATGACCTACCTCAATCGGAAAGCTAAAATGGTTCTACAGTCCACCAAACTGAAAATATCCCGAAAATGACATTTAAAACGCTAACCATCAACTAATGTTAAGATATAGTGTCAACAGTAACAGATCTAATAACAATTTCAAGTAAACATTATTTTACAGCATAAATCGTAATTAACTAAATATTTTAAGAATAAAAAAACGTTCAAGGTGATATCTATATATTAAAGAATTAATTTTCAGACGCTCGCACATTCCCAGCTGTTCATTAAATTTCTTCTTCTTACTATTATTTAAAAACCTTAAACGAATTTTGCTAAACAGAAGGAGATCTAGATGCTAAAAACCAAAAATTAATAGTATTAATCCGATTTAGTGACAGCTAAACTTATCACTTCACATACAGTAGGTGACATCTCTTCTCACAAAGGTACTCAACACTTAAAAAATATAAAATTAGAAAATCATAGGAAATGCCACCTAAAAATCATAAACCCGACGCAAAATCCAAAATGTCTGTAAAGGATCTGGACGAACATGAAACTCCTTTCGCACCGGTCCCATACGAAACCGCAGACATTTGCACGTCTATCAGATTACTTTCAAGTCCAGAAAAAAGCATTGTAATTAGAGCTTTATGGACCTTATCGAAGTATGCAGACACCAAGGAAGCAAACGTGGAATTCCTGTACAAGAACGGAATAGTATCTGACCTCCTGCAACTGATTCCTTTTTCCGACCTCACCATTTTAAGATTTACGTTAAAGCTTCTAGGACAAATAGTGACAGTAGTACCTGCAGCTGCACAAGCACTGTCTTTGGAACAACACGATGGCGAAGTTAAACAAATCAACCATATATTCATGACTGTAAATGACACCGTCATCCAGGAGTTCACCACTTTAATTTTATCACGTGTAGTAAAGGGTGGAGTAATGGCATCCTACTTATTTCGAACAGGAGTAATTGCTTCCATTTTTAATGTGTTAAAAACTGCGCAAGATCCAGACGTTCAACTCAACACCCTCACATACTTCGCCAACATTCTGGAAGCACGGGAAGCGGTCCAGGTCCTTCCTCTCACTGCCGAATTTTCCCCCAAAACTCTGCTCTGTTACTTGAAGAGCAAAGTCCCGGAAATTCGAGAAGTAGGTTTGACTATCATCCAAAAATTAACGGCCCCCAAATTCAGTCCCATGCAAGAACTTCTCAAAAACGAACACGTAGTAGAAGTTTTATTTAAAGTGATAATAAATAAAAACTATAAAGACCTACATAAAAAAGCTTTCGCTATCATACATACATGCATGAAATGTCTAGAAACAGCTTCTTACTTCATAAAATCGTTGGAATTTGTTGAATTCTGTTTATGGGCGAAGACCTGCCCCAAGAAATACATCCTACCATCAGCTGTTATTTTAGCAGAGCTTACGAAATCGGTTGAATTGAGGCAGATCCTATTTGATTTCTCAGTTGAAGACGCTTTTTTGTCATTTTTCAGAACAGACAACGAATCGGTGTTTTATAAAACGTGCGAAGCTATATCGCACATGAGTTCGCACCGTTTTTGCTGCCCGAAGATGGTAACACCTGTTGTTATCCAATGCTTGTTAAGCATGTTAAGCAGAAGTAATATCGCGATAATACCCTACCACGAAATCGCTTTGAAAACTCTCCACGACCTTATGAGAAAAGATGGAAGAACATTAAAACTGATCATTCAACGCGGAGGAATAGCCCCCCTAACAGAATGCTGGTTAAGAAAAAAAGATGAATACACCAATGAAGGAATGTCGGTCTTAATGGAAATGCTATACATCTTTTCCAACGATGAAGACTTTCGCCTAAAAATTATGAACAGCATGATGTATGAAATGCTGCTTAATACCTTCAACGACACGTCGGAGTTTTCACGAAAAGCTCTGGTAGTCTTAAACCAATACGTGGATAACTCAGAATGTCGTCAATATTTTATAGAATTTGGTGGTCCCGAAATTGTTTTGAACAAAATAAAGATCACTCCAAGCGAAAAAATGCTCAAAGACATTCTGATTTTCCTCCAGCGGATGTTTATCTACAGAAGAGTTGGGATGGTATTTCTATGGGCGGGATGTTTGCAAGTTTTAAACTCTATCTGCGATGAAGCAAAGGCTGCTATACCACTAATCGGTCAACTAATTATCATGATGTACGATTTGTATCTACCTATAAAATTTCACGACTTGGGGCGCTTAGAAATAACGGATCGCCTCACCAGTCGATTCCACTTGGTGAATGGACCTTGCAACGAGGACGAGTTCCCATTACTGGAAATCATGGAAATACAGCAAGTTTCTCCTTTAAACGCAGTTTACGTTGTGGACTTCACCGCAAATCCGGCTGAATTAATGCAGAAACCCATAAAACTCCCTCCTGATGTAATGCCACCAACCCGGCCTCCTTCCATAACTTTGTCGAAAGGGGGTAGAAGCATCCAACCACAAAAGCGGTCAAGCATTCTAAAAAATACTTCTGCCATAAAAAATCAGAAAGTGTCAATTCAACTGCAAAACTCTCTATCGATGCCCATCTTGGAAGAAGGAAACGCAGAAAATGAACCAAAATTTAACTTTTTGACCAGTCGCGAACCTCCACCAATTAATTACGGCTACATATCCCAGGACCCATATTTGCCAGAATATGTAGAAAAACTAAAAGAGTTGTTGTACCATAACAAGAAGTACATTATGTGCTTCCAGCACCAAGTTAAACTTGTGGCACAGTTTGTAAACAACCGTCTTTCAGGACCAGAAGGAATCGATGCCTCCAGACGTAACCAGTGTTTGGAGATTCATAAAGCCACCCTCAAGCAAAAACTGGGGGTGAACATAATACCTATTGGGTTTCTTCGCTGTGGGCACTACTGCGAAAAAGCTTTACTTTTCAAGGCTTTAGCAGAGAAGGTGGGGGTGCCAGCAACCTTAGTCAGAGGGCGAATAAAAGGCCGAAATAACTGTTTGTATTGGAACGAAGTTCCTATAGTAAACGACGAGCCTTATGCCAACATAGACGACGAACAGAAGACTTATCTGGCGTATGCTGTGGTGGACCTTGTAGACAAAATAGGAGAATTAATGTTAGTTGGAAGCGTTGAAGCTAACAAATATTGCAGATTATCCATGGATACTGTTCCTGATACAGTGAACCCAGTAAAGTTGGAATCAAAATTAGATCTGGATGAATTCAATATTTAGATCAGTTGTTTTCATATTAGCAATAAAAATTTACAGAATTTTTCTGCTCTTTCTGCACTCAAACGAGCATTCTAAGAATGATATTGAGTGCGTAGCAATTCTGGTACCAAATGCGATAAGCTGCACATTATGTTAATTTTGAAATTTGAGGCTTCCACGGTTTTTGACTAATGAAGACATTTCTTCAGGCTTAGACGGCGTTGTCCTGGAATTGATTGATTCTGCCGTTTCACTAACCGTTGTGGGTATCATTATCAAAGGAAAATAATACGCCTTGCTAATGATACTTGCAACAGTTAGCAAATCTTCAGCACTAATCAATTTTACGACGACGCGGTTTAAGCCCGAAGAAATGATTTCATTATATTAATTAGTTTCTGCCTTACTTCGTTCAAAATCATATTAATTAGTTAGTCAAACAATATTATTAATGGATAAGATGTGTGCACATTTCTCAACTATTGTCAAAATTACATGTTTAAACAGCGGAATAATCCCCTAAACCCGTTAATTTTCAAATAATAAATACCTATTTGTTTATGGATTCTTGGCACCGCCGTGTCTGTCGATTCTTGTTTACATTTTTTCGTGTTTAAATATATACCATTCAAATCAATAGCGATTCCAGTTTACGTACCTTTACTCACGCTCAATTATTGAAGAGAAAGTTCCGCAGCTATCTTTGCTGTCAGCTCTGAAAGTCTGTAAAAATTTGGTTCTATATAAAAATTTTTTGAGCCTTAAACCTCCTGTAATAGGATAAGACTAATCTGTAAAGGCGAAAACGCCTGGCTTCAATTAAATTTGAATTGTAGTTTTAAACTATGAAGTGTTTTCGTTGGGATTATTTTAATAATGAAGGGAAAATTACTTCGTTTTTATTTTTACGAACAAAATAGTAACTTCTATAAGCTATACAGAATCAATAACAGTAAACAAAGAGATACGACAAGGGGATTCTTTGAGTCCTTTTCTCTTTAACCTTGTCATGAACGCGATTATAGACCGGCTTAAAACTTGAGAGGTCGCAACACTGGAACAAACAACGTTAACATATTGTACTGATGGCAAATGACGAAAATGATCTGCAAAGGTTATTACACAGATGTAATACAACAGCGAAGAAATATAACATGGAACTTTCAACATCAAAAACAAAAACGATGGTGATCGCAAGAGAACCAACAAGATGTAAACTGGAACTAAAGGAAAGGTAATAGAGCAGGTAATCATAATATACATACCTGGAGGCTGACATAACATCAACAATACTCTAAAACTGTAAGACAAAACACAAAAGCACTGCAAGTTGCGGGATGCATACTGCTATATGGCAAAACAGACACATGTCAAGAGAGAGCAAAGTAAGAGTTAATAAGGTAGTAGTTAGACCCATCATGATATATTCTAAGGAAATCCGAGCAGATACGCAAATTACAAAACGCAAACTAAGAGCAACAGACATGAAAATTTTAATATAAATAATAAGAGTATTATTGAAAGGCAAATACAGAAGTGCAGAAATAAGAAGATGGTGTGATGTACAGGATGTAGTAAAAACGACAATAAAACGTAAGAAGGGATGGGATGAGCACGTTGAAAAAATGGACAAAAAACGACAGAACGGCAAGGCAATGTAAAAACGGCATCCCATCGGGGAAAAGCCTGCATAAGAGATAGCCGCGATATTGGCTATCGTCGTCAACGGAATACCAAGGCTAGACAAACAGGACAATGTCCTAGTCGATAGGAAGCAGAAGAATAAGAAGTAGAAGAAGAAGAAGAAGAAGAAGAATAAGAAGCAGAAGAAGAAGAAGCAGAATATATTATATTGTATTGTATACAATTGTTGAATTTAAACCTGCAGCATTAAATATCTACTTAAACAGATCACACTTGAATATGAATCATCCAAGGAATTTAATTTTCAAAAATAGTAAGCTTTTATCTATTTATTTTACAAAAACATATTTTGAAAATAAATTCTAGTTTACTAGAGCAACGAGTTAAAAGATATTTTTAAAAAATGTGAATTATTTCGGAAATATATTTGCGATTCAATGTCCGGATACAGCATATAAATATCGCCAAGAAGAAGATCAAGAAAGCTCCAGAACCTGGTATGCAACCGGAAAGATCTATTTTGCTTCCAAAGGATGCGCAGTAAAAGGGTTTAAAGTTAAATACGGTATCAATTGAGCCGGTACTAGGGCATTTGTGACTGTTTGTGCGTTAACAGTTTCAAAGTATCTTGCTGCAAGCAATAGATACTCTAGTTTCTTAGTAAATTCCGTTTCTGAAGTTGTTATAATGGATGTATGGTGATCAGACTGGCGTCCAACATGATTTATGACATGTTTAACATAACTTTCATATGTAAATCCTTAGACAAAATTTACCGAAACCTATAGCATTATTATACCTGTGTGTAGGTAGTGAAAAAGAAGGGACCGCGGTGGTCGAGTGCGAGAACGCATTGGCCACTCGAGGTCACAGTAAATGCGGTTGCTCCGTTGGGGCGATCGAATCCCGACTGGGGCGACCGCATTTGTTTAGTTAAGTTTAGGGTGCATGTTGCATGAATGTTTAGTATGTAAGGGACGCCCGCACCCCCCTGAAGTAATGCGAAAGCGGCTCCGGGGGGGGAACGGTAGTATGAATGTGTGAGAAAAAAAAAGGTAGTGAAAAAGAATAATATATATTTATATATATATATATATATATATATATATATGTTGGTTTTGAGGATTCCGCGGTTTATTGTGATATCACAATAAACGCTAATAAATGCGAATGTAAGATTTTTACGCTCCGCAGACCAAGAGACCCACCCAACATAATAATTGACAACACCCCAATACAATGGAACCCTAAAGATAAAGCTGTTAAATACCTTGGTCTATATTTGGACCGTAGACTAACATGGAGCTACCATATTAATAAAAAACTAACAGAATCGTATACAAGACTCAGCATGCTGTATACAATTTTAAATAAAAAATCACCACTCAAGATAAAATGTGGAATACTTATCTACACAACAATAATCAGACCAATATTCACCTACGGCTGTAGCATCTGGAGTACAACATCTAAAACAAACCTGAACAAATTACAGGTCTTACAAAATAAAGTGCTCCGTATCATAACAAACGCTGACTGGTTCGTAAGAAACATACAACTACACAGGGAAACCAGCATCCCGACTGTACAAGAATTCATAACTAAGACATCCAGGAAATTCTACGACAACCTCAACCAATGTAGCGGTGCAATTTACTATGGGTTAGGCGCAAAATCAATACATACAAGACTGAAGCGGAAGCTACCAATTGACTTACTAGCAAGTGACAGTGAATAAATAATTCATAAAAACTATATAAAAAGGAGTGCTCAAACAACACGAACAATAACTTAATATGTGACACCTAAATTTAGTGAGAGGTGCAAATGGACACCACTAGTGCGATACACAGTGATTACTCCAATCTAACAGTACCATGAATAGCAACTATTGCTGAACTGGTAACAGTTTATTAAAAAAAAAAAGGATTTCCGCGCGGTGTTGCTATGCTGTGGTTGTTTCCAGGATTCTTAAACGCGTAGCAACTTCTGTGGTCCTGGGACGGACCGGGTGGTTGTCTTGACGACGTTGCGGCAAAGTACACATTTGCCATTCTTGCCATTACAGTCGTATACAAAAGCATCAGCAGAAAGTTATCCGACAAGACCTGAAGATGGCAAATAGTGACCTTTTGCCGAAAACGTCGTCAAGACAACCAGGCCCGGTCCGTCCCAGGACCAAGAAGTTTGCTAACGCGGCAAATAGAATTCACTGGAAACCAACCACAGCAATATATATATATATATATATAAATATATATATATATCCGGGATTATACCGCCGGTCGCGGCTTTCCGGTTCTCAAACGCCATAAATTTCAGTCTTGGGCATCTTCATTCTGCAGCTCATAAACTTCCATTGCTTCACTGTTTCCATTGTTCCAGGATTTTCGTGGTTTGCCTCTTTTGCGTTGGACTGGGGCTGTCCAGTTAAAAATTCTCGGATCATCCATTCTTAGCAGATGTCCGAACCATTTGAGCCTTCTTCTGTCGATCCTATCAGTAACTTTGCCTTGAACTTCCATTCTGTTTCGGATTTCCTCATTTGTGACATGTTCTAATCTTGAGATTCTCAGAGTCCTTCTTAGGTAGTCCATTTCCACTGTTTGCAGCTGACGTTGGTGTTATTTTTTGATGGCCCATGTCTCGCACCCATTGCATAGAACAGACTCTATCATAGATTTTTCGATGTGTTTTTAACGTTATTTGATATATGCCAATCCCACCATATTGAGTTTAAACTTCCTATTATTTTACGGTTATTCTCAATCCTGGACTTTATTTCTTCCTGGCCTATATCGTTTTTGGCAGTTATTGTCCCTAGGTATTGAAATTTTTGTACTTGTTTTAGTTCTTGGTTATCACTAACGAGTGTTTGAAATAGAGCATCTGTGTTAACTGCCAGATATTCAGTTTTGTCTAAGTTTATAGTGAGGCCCATATTTCATACTCTTCTAGGAGAATATACGATTGTTTCTATTGGGACGGTACTTTATATTGTTGTAGACAATTATTAAGTTGAGTTCTCAATCATGTGTTTAAAGTCATTCCGCAATATTTGAGCAATTCAGCTGGTATAGGCCCTGGGCCCGGTGCTCGCCCCTTTTTCATCGCTTTTAGGGCTGATTCCACTTCTTCTTCAGTGATCTTCATGTTCTTGTTTATACTCAGTGTGTATATTGTGTATATTGTCTTCAGCAGAGTACTACGGCCTGTCCTCAATTAATAATTGTTTGTAGTGGTTAAACCAATTCGATGTAGGAATTAAAATTAAATTACTGCTATTGTCCTTCTTCATGGATTTCAGGCATCGCCATACTTCAGTGGATTGTGATCCGCCTATCATACTATCTATTTCCTGGCATTTGCGTTCCCAAGCGGTCAATACAAATACTAAATAATAGTCAATATCTGCAAATATTGGACGATCCATTAGAAAAGATGAAAACCGATTTATCCCAACGACGAAAGATTTTCTTTCTTTGGGCACATATCTAATCACCTAGAGAGAAAGTTGCATTTTCAACAACCAGATTTTGTTATAGCGGGCAAGAATTATATTTAGATTCAAAATTTGATCTTCTGTCGCATAACTTCGAATTTAAAACTAAAATGTAATATTTTTAGTATATGACCCATCTGAGCTTTCAACCTTATACAAAATATCTTTCATAGGTATAAAAAAATTCAATATAATATTGTATATTATAACTTTTGCAGTGTAGAACGAAATATACATAATAGTATTTTTATTTTTTAATAATATGGACAAATAAATAAATCGCGTATGGGAAATGCTTGCGGGGAGACCCAAAGGCTGTTCCGCATCCTACTGCCATGTTTACCCTGTTTTAGGTAGTTAGTGACGTGGCACGCTAACCCAGGGAGACCGACGGTTTTAGGTACTCTCCGAGGCACCGCGGGTTACAGCGTTAGAGCGAAGATTTCGGTCAACCATACAAGTAGGCACCGCATGGGTCGTTCTTTAACTTTGAATACTGTTTGCCAGTACTCACTTGTCCACCACGCTGCTTCCCAATAATAGGGAGAAGGGATGGACCATCAATCTTTCTTCCAAATCTATATCTTTCCTTAACTGCTAGGATTGCTAATTACAAGTCTCCACATGACTTCTTTATTACATATATTTTTAAAAGAAAGCCACACACAGCAAGAGATTTAACTCACGGATTCAATTAGTAGGTACCTAATCGTTTAAAGGTATCCAGTTTTAACTATACACGTATCTCTCCATTTTTCAAAAAGAAACAGGATGCATGCAATTTATTAAAAATATTGCATGAATACTTAGTTTATAAATACACGGTACTTTAATTTCATGCGTCGTTGATTTCAAATTTATATTAATATGTCTTCTTCTTTCGCCTTAGCAACAAAAAAAAATGCCGACAATATATACATACTTAATTAATAAATTCGAACAATATTTGATACAACTTCTTAGAACGCCCTTTAGAAAATTATTATGAGGCAGTTTGAAACTAATTTGTTAATTTGTTCTTGGCCTACTTCGTTCATTAAATTCATATTAATTTACTAAATGTAGTATTATTAATAACAACAGTTTCTATTTGTCTATGCAAATAAAACCGTTGCAAGTTTTAATTCATAATATTTCATCTACTAATCGTAGGAAAAATGATTAAGAACAGAAGAATACAAGTATCTAGAAGTGTATTTAATGGAAGAATGAAAGGATGAAAAGAACATACTGATGAAAGTGAGCAGAGGAAGAACGGTCATAATGCAATTAAATTCGATGCTGTGGAACAAAGACGTTAGGAAGAGTACAAAGAATCGTTTATTCACATCGCTAGTGGAGAGCACAGTCACGTATGTACAGAAGTCTGGACTCCGGACGAGCGGATACAAAACAGAACTAATGCGTTTAAGAATAGCTTTTAGCGAAAATGTAGAGAAACTTTAGACGATCACGAAAAAACACAAAAAATTAGAGAACAATTGAATGTAAAAACAACATTTACGGATATAATAGAAAAAGGCAGCTCTTTTGGCATGGACACATGGGACGAATGGAAAAAAACAGATTACCAAACAAAACTTAATAATAAGCCTCGTACGAATAGAAGAAGACGAAAAGGAGGACCTACAAAATTCTGGCAAAAAGGAGTTATCACACCTATGAGTAGGAAAGGTATCAAAGAAGATTAATGGCAAGTTAAAAAATAGTGGCGCACGAACTGTTATAAACGGCTATAATAAAATCGTTATACTAAATAAATATTTACTGATTAAACTAATTTGAGTTGCATTTTAACGGAAAGTACAATCATAAAACATTAAAAACACACAACCAAATTCGGCTATAAGGAGATCTTGCTAATTGTATTCGGTAAACCAACGTAGGCTCTAGGTCATTTGCTCGCCACCACTTGCTCGCCGCCGTTTGCTCGCCACCTATTGGACGATTGTCAATTGCGAGCAAACGGTGGCGAATAAATGATGGCGAGCTAATGGGCGGACACCGTAAACGTAATATTAAATAAACTTAATAACACATAATAACAATATTAAAATTTAAAATATCATTTTTAGTAGAAGCAAATATGCAACTGCATTATCAATAGACGTTTAAAGTCGTTAAATAACTACTATATAATAAAACTACATAATTCTAGATGCCTTCGTTTTGATAAGATGCCAAATTTTAGTTGTTTTCCCGCTATGAATTTAAATTCCTAAGATGAAATTGAAACATATTTTATTCAAGCTACATCAATAGTTCCATTTTCAGAAATATATCATACATTAAAGGATTATCTAAAGTGCCCTCTTAAAACCTTTTATAGTTATAGTTATAGTATATGAAGCACACAAATACCGGTGTAAGTTGAGACATTATACCCAGGAAAATTCAAGAAGCTTGACCCTTATTTAAATTACAATCTTTTACAGATATTTTTACATATATATGCTTGGAAGTAGAATTATAGAAGCTACAAATTCTAAAAGTGTTTTAATATTTGGTCGTTATTAGCTATCGCTGTAACAGAGAAATATAATACTATAAAGTGTATAGTACTATTCAAAGAAGAATAAGTGATATGGCAGAAGATATTCGGACACAAGTTGTTAAAAATATTAAGAAGCATTCGTAATTCCCATTACAGCTGGACGAATCCGCGGATATTTCTAACTGTGCCCAATTTATAGGATTTGTAATATACAATATTTGACATGGTATTACAAAAGATATTTTATTTTGTACTCCCTTAGAGCTCAATACCACCGCGAAATGTTTATTCGATACATTCATGCAAAGTATTAGTAAGTACGAGATTGACTGAACAAAACGCGTTGCTATATGCACTGATGGCGCCAAGGCTATGACAGGACATCGATCTGGTCTTATTGTCAAATTAAAAGAGATAACGCTCTTGCATTTAATATTTACCTTCTGAAATTGATTGTGTTTTGAAAAATGTCTATCACGTGGTTAATTCCATCAAGGGAAAAGCATTACAGACTTATTTTTCGAAAAATTAAGACATGAGTTCTTTAAAGGCAAATCTTCTTTTTGGCACACGGAAGCAAGATGACTTTCGAAGGGTAACGTCTTCAAAAGAATTTTCCAGTTAAAAGCGGAACTATTAACGTATCTGCAAGATGAGAAACCGGAATATGAGAACATATTTAGGCTGGCTTTCCTTGTTAATATTTTCGAGCGCTTAAACACTCTAAATAGCAGTTTTCCAGGCCGCGGTATTAACATAGTAACATCCACGGACAAAATTAACGGATATATAAAGAAACTTGATTGCTGGTCGACTTCAATTGGAAAAGGGAAATTTGATTCATTCCAACGCGTTCAAGAACTCATGGAAGACTTAGTTAACGATGATAATATCATAAATTCTGAGCACATATTTGTAGCTATGCAAGTTAGTTTGCACAATTTAAAACAACGGCTTATTGGCTATTTCCCCAAACAAATTCATAACAGTTATAACAATCCCAGATGGACAGTGAATCCGTTTTCAGACAATTCCGTTAAACAAGCTGAAATAATTTTTTTGCATCTGTTCACTAAAATGTATTATGTATACTTTATTATTGTCCGATTGTGATTTATCCGCTGTTTTGGAAAACTAACAGTTCAAACTTAGTTTCCAGCCGTACAAAAATGTACAGTTGAATGTAAAAAGTGGATGAAATCTGACTTAGAAGTGTAAAGTTGGTTTTAAAATGTGTAAATTAGAATATATCTTGAAAGCGAGATTGTTAACCTAAGATTTTTTGCAACTCATGAACGAGTATTCTGTTTTCCAAAAAAATAAATATGTACAATTTTATTTAAAATTTAGTACTTAAAGTGTTATCTACCAAATTTTCGCATAGATAACAATTTAAATACATACGCCTAATTTTCAAATTTTGTAAACCAAAGTTTTCACTTATGGGTCAAATTTCTTTCACTGTTCACACTCAATTGTATTTTTTTTTTGACTGGAAATTAATCAATGGTCAAAGCTTTCCAAAATAGGAAACAACGTATATGAAAATGGGATAAAAAGCAGAAAACAATTAACGTTTTTGTGAACTGATGTAAAAAAACTTTGAAGCCCCGTATCTCCTTAACGATATCTTATTTTAAAAACATTTAGGGTAAAACTACACGGACGGATTTATCGCTGCGTGTTTCACGCTGCCGCGGCGTCTAGCGACTACACGAGAGCGTTGATATCGTCATTAATACAGTCAGTGGCATAACGGATGTTGTACAAGTAGATTGTATTGCTGCAATGAGTGTGTATTTACGTTTAAGAAACAAACGAAACAAAAACCGTTGTTGGTGGATACGTCCCATTCTTCGGAGCAGACTATCTACAGGACAATTTCATTTAAAATGTAATTAACATAAACAATACCCTGAAAAGTTCTTCTGTTATGTTCGAATGTCTGTGAATAGTAGAGCAGGGTGTTTCTCTACTTCACTTATTAACCTTTCCGTATCGAACATCTTTCACGAGTAATTGCAGATCGCAAATCCAGCGATGAATTGCTAATTTTGACTGAGACTGTAATCAGCGTTTAATACGCCGGTCGTGTAGTTTACTTCTAGACAAAATAATATGTTGCACTCTTGACGTTATCTCCGCCCGACGTATTTAGCGTCGCATGCTGCGTTGCTTCCGTCCACGCTCACAAAACGCCGCGTTTTTAACGCCCGTGTAGTTCAGTACATTTAAAACTATGCATTACGCTTGGGCGTGGGACTCGCAGCGTGAAACACGCAGCGAGAAATCCGTCCGTGTAGTTTTACCCTTAATATTGTCAGCTATACGTAAGCTTTTCGCATTAGTTTAGGGGGTTCTAGGACAATTACCCCTTGTACAAAAACCCTCCGGACATTGATCTCCAGTCAATAAACCCCCGGACAATAACCCCCTATTTAAAAAACCTCCATACAAAAAAAACGCCGTATAAAAATAAAAACTCTTTAAATTCTATTTTCTTGAAACAACAAACAATGGCCACAAAAATGTTTTAACAAAGAAAATGTTTTGAAATAAAATTGTTTGCCAAATTTATTTGATACAACAAAATATGAATACAAAATTCAAATTATACACCTAATATGTACATTTTGAGAGGGAGAAAAATCAATTTCTTTTAAAATACCTAACCTACCCTAACCTTAGTGAATATAAGAATTTTGTTGGGTCAAAGAAATTTTATTTAAGGAATTTTTATTTTTATACGGGGGTTAATATCCGGGACGTTTTTGTAAGGGGCTTTTTTAAACAGGCAGTTATTGTCCGGGAGGTTATTGACGGAGGTGTCCGGGGGATTATTCACGGGGGTTAATATCCGGGGGTTTTTTTGTGTGGGGGTTTTCAAACAGGCAGTTATTGTCCGAGGGGTTATTGACCGAGGGTTAATGTGCGGGGTTTTTGTGAATGGGGGTTTATTTAAACAGGCAGTTATTGTCCGAGGGATTATTGACCGAGGGTTAATGTCCGGGGTTTTATTTGTATGGGGGTTTATTTAAACAGGCAGTTATTGACGGAGGTGTCCGGGGGATTATTCACGGGGGTTAATATCCGGGGGTTTTTTTGTATGGTGGTTTTCAAACAGGCAGTTATTGTCCGATGGGTTTTTGACCGAGGGTTAATGTGCGGGGTTTTTGTGTATGGGGGTATATTTAAACAGGCAGTTATTGTCCGAGGCGTTATTGACCGAGAGTTAATGTCCGGGGTTTTATTTGTATGAGGGTTTATTTAAACAGGCAGTTATTGTCCAGGGGGTTATTGACGGAGGGTCAATGTATGGGAGGTTTTTTGTATGGGGGTATTTTTAAATAGACAGTTATTGTCCGGGGGGTTTTTGTATGGGGGTTTTTTAAACAGGCAGTTATTGCCCGGGAGTTATTGGCGAGGAGTTAATGTCCGGGGGTTTTTTGTATGGGGGTATTTTTAA
>JABXWE010067881.1:0-10398 GCA_014611495.1 Limonius californicus | reverse complement strand
AGTTCTCGTTATTGTTTCCATGAAATTCTGTTTTAAAGATATGAACTTTAACACTCTCGTACAAGAAAACTAAGCTCCAAATACCTACTTTTTTTGAAGATTTGTATTAAGCATTCATAAAGGAAAAATTCTACCTGAAGCTTTTAAGGCGTTTAAAAGACACCCTGTATATATATATATATATATGTGTGTATATGTGTGTGTGTGTTTTTTTATTCAGTATTAGCACCGGCAAGTTTATCCATCCATTTACATAAAACAAAATAGATCAAGAACGTTGTTTTGATTATTTGAAAACATATGTAATTAAATTTGATATATAATTTATCTATATGCAGAGTCATAATTATTCTAAATTTTATTGTGAGACCCTAATACAAACATAGAGACCGGCATAACTGAAGTTCACAATTTTCGTTAAAAAAAGAAGTAGCTAACTACGACTGCATAAAAATCTCTCTGTACAATATCGTCTACAGCTGAAAGTGTAATTAAATATCACAATAGTAGTATCTGTAGAGGAAACGATTTACAAATTAATATTGAATTACATTATTAAAACACAGAAGAAAGTGGCAATGTATAAGTTTAGTTCAGCATGTCTAAAGCATGATGTTGTGTTAACTCATTAAAAGCCGTACAATGTGTTTCACACTGTTTTCCATAATACGTTGACTTCAAATTAAAAAAAATAATATTACCTTAATTTACATGTTTATGTCCTTGATTCTAGATAACAAATATTTAATATCTGTAAGATTTGGAATAAGTGCATTATCAAAAATTATGAAAATGTTTTATTGCCTTAAACATGTTGAACAAACAGTATACATTGCCATTTAATTTCCTGTATCAAATTCATAATCAATATTAATTTGCAAATAGTTTGTATTTCTTCATAGATATTAATATTATGTTGTTTCACTAAGTTGTGGGTCATAGCCGGCTATTTATACAATAAAATTGTTCTGCAAGCATAGTAAATTAGAGGCGACCACGGACTAGAGGTTAGCGCATTAGACTTCTAAGCTGAAGCTGCTGGGTTTGATTCCCAGGACCGAAACATATTCTGCCCAGTTAATTTTCTCTGGAGTAGAAGTGTTTGGGAGCCGACGTTAATCTGTAGGTCCCCTGTGTATGTTGCACTCTAAATGCACAACACAGGCATAGGAGAGAAGATCGCTACGTCTCGTAAGAGATGAAGCGCTTGATGAAAAACAATTATTTTAATTTTAAATGAAATCGTCAACTTTAGCTGTGGCAAATAAAAGTTAATTAAGGTTATCTTCCTTGAGGTCCTAGGATACCGCTTAACATATAAACTAAATAATGATGAAGGATTATACCTGCACATACACAGTTTTTGTATCAAATTTGATTTAAGTGGTTTTCGAAAAATTGCATTACCTTTTTGGTCAAGTACAGATACCTGTAAGTTATATGTAAATATAATAAAAGTAAAACAAAATTATATATTGACAAACCCATATTTTAAGGGCTGTAATGGTTTATACTTATTATTTTAACGAATTTCTAGAACATATTGTCATGATATTTTGGTTAGCCTTGTATTTACCTTCTATACGTTATCTTTGTGTTAACTTTAGTTGCTTTTCTGTATAATGTTTGGCACATCGAAGTATGTGATCAAGGGTGTTTATTCATTTTTTAAAAAGACGTAGGCGTAGATCGAATGAGATCGTTGAAGTGTTTCGATTGGCCAGACATGAGGGTTGTAGGGAAATGAGTAAATATTTGGGGGTAAAAAATAAAAATGTAAAAGCTGCGGACGTGAAAAACTGTTCACAGGAATCCGGGCTTGATAAGTAAATTCAAAATTAAGTTATAGTTTGGAGTTTAAAGAAACTGGTAATCTTTTATTTGGAATGCATACAGATTTAATGACAGCGAACTACGAAGGTGTGCAACTATAATTGATGAGCGACCCAGTAACTGAGATAGACCCCCTATGAGAGCTGGTCGGATGCAAGATTAAGTGCTTACATGAAACAGAAGTTTAAGTTGAGTTAGAAAAGTACGCTGCTGTCCGTACACGACAATATATATATATAAAAAAAAATAAAAACTGCAAGGTTGGAAAGGAAATATGCTCATAGTTATATAGCTATAGGAACTGGAAACTTTAGCGCAGCCGATTATGCGCGGCCGGTTCGACGCAAACTCGGATTGGCGTAGAACCGTTTGGTCACAGGGACGGTGGGGCGTATAACCGGTTGGGCACAGGGACGGTTTGGCGCAGACCCGTTTGCGCGCAGACCCGTTTGCGCGCAGACCCGTTTGGGCGTAGACCCGTTTGGGCGCAGATCCGTTTGGGCGCGCACCCGCTTGTACGCATACATGTATTAAAGTTTAAAATATTACAAATAGGCACAAAAGTTTGAGTTTTAAGTAACATATTTGTATTTGTGTCAAATTAAGTTTCTGAAACTGGCATTTTAAAGGATTATTGGTATATAACCGTAAAATAATATATTTGATAATACATTTTTAACCTTAAACTTTGTGTTTTGTAGTTAATCTATCGGCAAATTGTAGTCACTCTTGGTGAAAGGGAAACTACTATACAATTAGGTTAGACATAACATAAAATAAAATGCATTAATCTTAATTTAATATACGTCTCATATGAAAAACATGTAGAAATGCTATATAAAGAAAATTGGATAATTCAGCAACTTTATTAATAATACAAAACCTTTATACAGTAAACCACTTAAATATATGGTTGTGTCCAAATGTCCCAGCGCCAAACCGTCCCTAAGCTCAAACGAGTCTATGTCCAACCGTGCCTGCGCTGAAAAGGGTTTGCGCCAACCAGCCGCGAGTCGACCGCGCCAAACTGGCCGCCCCAAAACGTTCTAGACCGTAGGGCTACTACTTGAAAGCTATTAATATTTCAAGCTGCCAAATTTCTATTTTTATATATCTCTATTAGTACTGTACTAATTATCCATCTATTTCGTTGCAATCGTAATATGAATTTTCAAATATTTGTTGGCTTGGCGTGAAATGACTCTGATTTACTAACCTTCTTTCTACTTCGGCTTTATTCAAAGGATTACAAGTAAACACTCTTAAAGCTATTAGGAGATACGCAGTACTCCTTGTTTATTGGAAGATTTGTAATAAAACCGTTCTTGTAAACTATATTTTTTCTGCTGTATCACTGTTGTATTTATCCATTTTATACATATTTATAAACAGACGTAAAAACTATTTATAATATTTACATATTTTTCAGATAAATGTGTCCTGCATTTATAGTGCGCAAGAATCTGTAACAACAATGATTATATTTAGATGTATAATTATTTGAGTATAGTTAATTAGAGAAAATGAACATAATTGAATTTAAAAGGAACCTATCATGCATACGGGTATTTGCGAGCAACCTAGCATGTCGTACTTACTACAAAATGTAAATTACAGTTTATGTATATATTTCAGCACTACGGGCCTTCTAGGCCCATGTTGGTCCTAATTACATTTCATTTACATTTCACCTTTTACATTTAATATTTTACATTTCCTTAACTTTACTAACTACTCTTCTCCATCCGCCCCTGTCTCTTGCTCTATTTCTTCAATCTTCCACTCCTGCTCTCTTCACATCTTTCACCACAGCGTGCAGCCACCTCTTTTTTGGGCGTCCTTTTTTCTTCTTTCCAGCAGTCTCTCCTTCCAGCATCCTCTTCGCATGTCTGTTGTCCGGCATACGGCTGACGTACCCTAGCCATCTTACCCTCTGGGCTCTTATGAACGCCGTTACGGATGGGTCGCCATAGATTTCCCGTACCTCTTTGTTCGTTCTTCGTCTCCACTTGCCGCCCTCTGTTTTCACTTCTCCCAGTATTGTTCTTAAAACTCTCCTCTCCCATACTTCTAGTTTCTCTTCCATCTGCTTCGTCATTGCCCATAATTCACTTGAGTATGTTACGGACGGTCGTACAATCGTTTTGCAAATTCTTAATTTCGCGGCTCTAGAGATTTCTTTGACCTTCAATATATTACTGATAGTACCTACCGCCTTACTACCCTTTGTAATTCGTTTTTGGATTTCTACACTTTCATCTATGGTATTTGTTAGTATCACCCCCAGGTAATCGTAACTATTTACTTTCTCGAATTTATATTCCCTTCCTTCCACCTTGAAGCTGACCACTGACTCTCTCTCAATGTTTTGACGCATTTTAATGTACTTCGTTTTCTTCTCGTTTATTGCTAGCCCATGTGTTCTTGCTGTGCTTTCCAGTTTACCAAATACCATTTCTAACTCCTTTCTTGATCTTGTAATTAAAGCTAAGTCATCTGCATATGCAAATACCTGATGTCTTCTTTGGTAAATTATTCCACTCGCTTCAATACCACTTTCCCTCAATATTACTTCTAGGACAAAATTAAACAGCACCGTGGAGATAGGGTCCCCTTGCCTCACACCTTCATTTCCAGTAACACTATCCGTTACCCATCCATCTATCAAAATCAATTGAATCAATTTTGTTGCAATCGTAATATAAATTTTCAAACATTTGTTGGCTTGACGTGAAATGACTCTGATTTACTAACCTTCTTTCTACTTCGGCTTTATACAAGGATTACAAGTAAACATTCTTAAAGCTATTAGGAGATACGAAGTACTCCTTCTTTATTGGAAGATTCGTAATAAAACCGTTCTTGTAAACTATATTTTTCTGCTGCATCACTGTTGTATTTATCCATTTTATTCATATTTATAAATAGACGTAAAAACTATTTATAATATTTCCATGTTTTTCAGATAAATCTGTCCTGCACTCATAGTGCGCCAGAACCTGTAACAACAGTGATTATATTTAGATTAATAGTTATTTGAGTATAGTTATTTAGAGAAAATGAACAGAATTGAATCTAAAAATGAACCAATCATGCATACGGGTATTTACAAGCAATCTACCATGTCGTACTTACTACAAAATGTAAATTACAGTTTACCCGCAGAAAACGAAAAGTGGGGCAGCTTGGCAAATTGAATCTCCATCAGGCAGAATGTAGATAAAAATTAAGAAAAATAATGCGTATAAAGTACGAATTCAATTTTAAAAGAAACCGGAGAACAAGCGCCAGCGTCCGCATCACGAGTTTGCTACATGTTGAATCTCTTATGATTCCGGGAAACTTTTTTCGAGGAATTACATTAAAACGCCATTATGTAGATTGGAATCTCCGAAGAAGCTGAATAAGACAGTCCACAGGGTCTACCCGCAGATATTTGAAGGAATAAGTGACACTTTTAACTGAATTTATGAAATTGGTACTGTAAACTGCGAGTAAGATATTAATATAAAAAGAAATGCACATTTTATTCTTTAAACCTCTGACAAAAATGTCACATTTCCCTGCTTTTCATGAATAAACGTCGCAGTTTTGTAGATTGCATTAGCCTAAAACAACTGTGTCAGGATTGCTTCAGTTTTAAAAGGATCAGCGTTCGTTAGGTAAATAATTCAAGACCTGCGACACATTTAAACTTTAATTTTATTGGTGAAACTTTGAAGCTAGATGCACTGCATCAGAAAACGTTACTCAACTTTAGTTTTAGTTAATAAGCTATCTCCGTAGATGCTGTGTGCGTAAGCATTAATGAATGCAAGGTACTTTCAAATTCTAAGTCTAATATCCTGCTATGCTATTCTATTTTGGCATGATTGTTTATTGATAAATTTACTCATCGCTTTCGGTTATTGGAATAAGCTTCATATTGGTTCATATAACAAAAATTGGGGTTAATATTTTATACATTTCTTACATTAGAATTTTTTTTTAAAGAATCGTGCGGTTGCCAAGGGCAACTCCAAGATTCCCATCCCATCCAGCTTACCCCGGCTCAGCACATTTCGTGCTATTCACAGGTCTAATATGCCCCACCCTTGAAAAACCTCATGCCCTAGACACCACAAACACCCTGGGAAAGTGCAGTGCTCAGGATTCGAACCTGAGCGACTTTGGTAGAATAACTCCAAGCCAAGCGCTGCGGCCATTACTCTACCGCGGTCCCCTACATTTGATTTGGGTTAGTTCGACTTGTAGATGGTCCTCTTCAAACTGCTTAAGTGGGATCAATTTGTTACACCTACATGGTATAGTGTCGTTATAAGATGGAGATTATTGGGAAAGAATTTACTTATCCTTCGATAATTGCAGTTACATTTGCAACCAAATTTGATTTATGGATAAAAGTAAACGTGCGTTATTTTTGTAATAAAATTGATTTTGTTGGAGCTCATTATGTTTTAAGTTTTGAACTTTAATGGCAAGAAAAACTGATTATGAGCAGCTTTGATAATATTGTTTAAATTAAAATATCTTCTTTTTATGTAAACAAGTATTTTTTATTTGATTAGATATTATAGTATCTAAATATCATAGTCTTCTGAGGTGGTCAAACATTCGGAATATTGTGTTTAATTACAATTTAACGTTAGATGTGTACATTTTAAAAAAGTTACTTACTATTTATGTAATTGGTGGAAACTTGGTTAATTTTAGTGATGATATCACGCTATATTTCAGCTTGTTCACGTGTATTTTGCCATTGTTGTTTTCTAGAATATTCTGAAGTAGGTTAAGATGGCCTCCAACCCTCAAATTACTTCCGGTTTATTTGTTGGTATTCTCAGTAACTAGGGCCCATTGCTAATGACGTGCTTAACAAAAACCTAAAAGTGTTCGCTGAAGATAAACTTTGGTCAGAAGACGAGGTACTAGGTCGCTCTCCCAATTATTATTAATTGTTGTATTAAACTTTATTACAAGCGTAGTGATCTGATTTAATAAATACTTTATTAATATGATGATTCTTTAAAGTAAGTTTCAAGATGAATTTGTTAAAAAGTTATATGCTGTTTATCTAGATTTCTATTGTGGAGTCTTCAAGCGTCGCTTTGTCTATGTGCAGTTGTTCTTCGTTAGAGTACAGTTTACAGTATAAATGATTTGAAATTTATGATAAAGTTGGAACTTCAAGTTAATATAAGCAAGTAAAGTATTTAAATATAATGTGAGTATGGATACTGAAATATTTTTTTTCCTAAAAAATTCATCCTGGACTTGAATTTTTTTTGATTGTAATGAAATTTTGGATTTAGCTTATTTGAACGATTCTGAACAACTTTTATTAACAAAATGTTGTTGTAAAAAAATCCCTAATACGACTTCTTCAATTTTGCTGTTTATTTTAAATCGTAGTAGGCTAGCATTTCACCTTGAAGGGAAAGTAACATACCCTTAAATTACAGTTTAGCGAGAGGTATAATTAGAAAAAAGAAAATTTTTGAATCGATAATATATAAACAAAATACTGGGGTGGTGCAGTCTACAGTGAGACACACTGTATATATCAATATCAATTATTTGCAGAATATCTGTTTAAAGAAACATTTCGGGTCTAATTTCTAAGCTGAGGATGATAATTTAATGTACTTTATCCTTAAATGTGTGTTAATGTATAATAAGTAATATAATGATCGCTCAAGTGAAACGTTATATTCACTTGAGTGTATATGCTAAGATTATTAAATCATTTTCACCTCGCCTCTATAAACTCCTACAAAATTAAAGTAGATTCTGTCTGGTCTATTTCAGAATTTTCATGCAAAATTTGCTACACGTATTTCCTGCGTCTTAAACTTTTCTTTGTTTCCACTAATCTAATGCTATTAAATTTTGAACCGCTAAGCGGACATAACTAGAAGCTACAGGAACCTAATTTATGATAACGCACAACACTTTTGGATTCGTTGTAATAACTCCTACGTTACCTTCTTATGAAGTAAATCGGACGAAGACAGATAGCGAGGAACGGCAATATTACCCTCCTGAACCGAATTTTCTAATGAATGTCATAACTCAAGGCGCAAGGCGAATTGGAACCATTTCTAGACATTCCGTTCACCTTAATGACTTTTAATATCTTGCGTATTTGGTCGACATCATATCATACGGCTTAATATGGGTTAGAAGCGGGATTAACTTGAAATCGTATCGTTTTTTATATTACTTACTGAAATTTCAACTATTTTTAGGAAACAGTAACAATGCTCGATCAGTCAAATAAATCTTAGTTTATAATTGTTTCTTGTCTTATTTCGACGTAATTTATATAAAATAAAAGTCAAAATGTTAATTATTTCAAGAAATTATGCTACTTCATACGTCTTTCAACGCAAGATACATAGTTTTTAAAAGAATACAAATAAACATTTGTATGGGAATGTTGGTTTCGAACCTGCCTCTGGTGATCTACTACAAAGCTTCCAATAACAATGAATTGGTTATGTTCTAACAATTGTTAAGATAGCTAGGTGAATCTGGGTATTTATAACCAATTCTCTTTGGAGTGATTATTGTTATCTAGAGTTTATAAAGGAACTGTTACAGATCTACGTATCAAAATCCTATATACTGAAAATTTATATGTTTTAGAATGTAGAAGTCCTGAGGTGTTCCTGTATACATGCATATGCAACTACGAGGGGGTATTGATAAGTACTTAGCATAACATATAAAACGACATAATATCTCAAAACAAAATTTTAGTTATTCAACATAATCTCCTTTAAGACTTATAGATTTAGTAGAACGTTCATAAAGTAATTCTAAGCCATTAAAAAAAAACTTTTTTCTTGGTCTGCACACCACTCCTCAATATTGCTTCGTCATTTGTCTTAAATCTCTTACCTTTCAAATTTTTTTTGAGTTGTCGGAACAAATTATAGTCTGACTGTGCTGAATCCGGAGAATAGGGCGGGTGGTCAACCAATTCAAAACCAATTTCATCAATTTTTTGCAGGCAATTTCCACAATTTTCTTGCGTAATTTAGTTAGCACCTCAGTATAATATGCTCCCGTGATAGTTCAACTCCGTTCCAAATAATCTATCAGAATTATCCTATCTTTGTCCCAGGAAACGCGCTTCTGATCATCGTTCAAGCATCTTGGAATCTATTTGGCCGAAAGCTTTCTCATACCCAAGTCCTGATGAATGATCTGACATTCATGTTACGTTCATAGTAAATGTACAATGCTTCTGCAATATTCGTAATCCCAATACGACAATTTTCTAAAATCATATCATGGACAGAATCAATGTTTTTCGGACTGGTCACAGAAATTGGTCTTCCAGGGCGGTGCTCATCTTTCACATCTGATCTTCCTCTTTTATTTCCAGTTTTTAATGGTGGCACATGAAGGACACTGATCACCTAAGGTTTCTATCATATCAGCAAAAATTTCTTTGTCCGATAACACTTGCAAAAATAAATACTTAATAACTGACAGAAACTCGATTTTTTCAAAGTCAATCTTTTTCTCAGACATGCTGTTTTCAAAAATTCACAGCTTGATCACCGTTCAACTTATGGATGTCAAATTTTGACAACTAATTTATAAAACATTATAGTTGTAACCATGGCAACCATATTCACTTTTCTTTTCTAGAAACTTTCCGGGCTAACTAGATATCCCCTTGTATAACGTGATTTTATACAATTTAGAAATTATCCCTGCCTAACCAAAGTTAACCTTGCCTGACCAGAATGTGATCATTTTTTAACCTGGAAAGATGGCCTACCTGAGGCAACTTAAAAGTGTCCTCTGTACATCCGTAGTGGTTACCGACTTTCAAGTGCACATTATAGCTACATATCTTTAAAGCCGCATACAGTGGTTAGTTTTGGTTAAATAGTCTATAACAGGTTTTAAAAGTTAACAAAAAGATACTTGTAAATCTCAGCTAAAAGATAGGCTAATTGAGTTGATAATAGTTACACATACTACACTGCAATTGGATTTAGAATAATAGTCGTCATTTTAGCTACTGATTGAAATGACTTTCCCATAATTAGTAAGAAAATGATTTACAACTTGAATCTAAATATAATGTTGTTATAGTTTATTTCCCATTATTCAATTGCTTACTTACAGAAATGGTTAACAAAATAGTAACAAAAACGTAAATACTGTTCGTGAACCCATAAAATAATAAATCATATTACCTGTTTATTATTATTTAAGCTGTTGTCTAAACTCTAAGATAATTTTTGCTATTCTTCTGTCATCTTTCTTGGTTAGCTTTTGGACACTCCTCGCGGTTACATTCCACACTAGCGTACTAGTAAAAATACAAACTTCTTAGCTACGATAATGCTAACTAAGCAGATAATCGTTTCTTAAGTATACGGTGACCTTCAAATTCTTGTGGCATTGGTTCAAATAAAACCACAACCCCAAAAAGGAAAACAATTTGGAAGTATATAAGAAGAAGATTTTCTAGAATCTTTATAGATTAGTTATACGGACTTACGTTGTTTGCCTGTCAAGTAGAACCGAGTTTACTTTAAG
>JABXWE010067874.1:0-10493 GCA_014611495.1 Limonius californicus | reverse complement strand
TAGTACTTCCATATCTCTGGGCCAAAATGCCACAATATTCCAAGCTGAAACCTATGCAATTCTAGCAGCAATAGAAGAGAACATAAGAAGGGGCTATACAAACAAAACCATCCTTATTATCTCTGACAGTCAGGCAGCTATGAAAGCACTGAACTCAAACCAGATCAAGTCAAAACTTATCTGGGACTGCCTTCGTAGTCCCCTAACACTGGCAAACTCTAACAAGGTAAAACTTGTGTGGGTGCCAGGGCATAGAGGCATAGAAGGAAATGAAAATGCAGACAAACTAGCAAAACTAGGATCTGAGACACCGTTCACAGGGCCTGAACCAGTGGTCGGCCTAACTAAACGAACAGTGAGAGGAGCAGTCAACGAATGGATCGCAACCAAACATTCGGAACACTGGAGACTCTCACCTCGACAAAGACAAAGTAAAACTATGATGGGTAACCATCCCCACAAGCTTACCAAAACAGTCCTACAACTTAGTAGGACTCAAATTGGAGTAGTGACAGGACTCCTAACGGGACACTGGCACTTCAGACAACACCTATACAACATAGGGCTATTTAACGAAGATCCTATATGCAGACTGTGCGGCGAGGAAGAGGAAACAGCCTCCCACATAATATTCCAATGCGAAGCCTAGCCTAGCTCGTAGAAGATACCAAATCTTTGAGGGTACTAATCCCAACGAGATACTGCCGCAAGTCAGCCTGATCAATAAACTCCTAGACCTGATAAAGGGGACGGACCTATTTGGCAGCGACTAGCGACTGAAGGGGATGCACAATAGGCCCAAGAGGCCGCAGTGTTAAAGGGCAGAAACCCCTCCCCGTTACCAATCAATCAATCAATCAAGATCTCTGTTTGTTTACCAATTCTATCCAATACTTCGATGTTTCTTAGTCTATCGATCCAAACTATTCTTAAGATCCTTCTATATACCTACATTTAAAAAGCCTCCAATTTGCTACTTAGTTTCTTTGTCAGCGCCCATTCTTCTAGTCCGTAGACGAGAACGGGGAACACATAACATTTTGCCATTCGAACTCTTAGTTTAAGATTTCTGTTGCGGTTGCTGAGGAATGGATTCAATTTGCAGAATGTAATGCGAGCGACCAAATATGTCAAAACGTTTCAAAGCCACGCCCTTTACAACTTTACAAGGACGTCAACCCAGGCAACGCTTTAAAGAAGCCGTAAATAGTATACCTTATCCTGCTTTGTTCATTGTTTCTGGCTTTATTAAAGTTCACAAAGTAGTGCAGTGCAGTAAGCAATTATAAATATAGTATCGTGCCCGTGTGTCAAAATACGGCAACTGTTACACCATAAGAAAATATTTATTCGACTTCCAGAAGATCTTAGCTATAGAGCAAAGTGACTTGTATTGCTGTAAAAACTTTCGTTACAAACAAGAAAGATGTGTTTCATTGTCGTAGGTTTTTTTTAAATTGATGGACATTACCACCTTTAGTGGTTTTGTTATTTGTGATGAGGTCAAATGTTTCATTACTTGATGAAAAATATAACAGTTTACTTCCTGAATTGTAAAAAAGGGCAAAACAGAAAATACTAATTCAACGTGCATGGTCGAAAACAGCAGATTTGCAGCACAGTTTGGTGCCCTTTGTATTTCCTTAGTAAGCAAACTCAAGTTATACCATCTGTGATCCGGCTGCTTATTTGGAATTATTTTTGGATGATGAAGTTTGTGCATACTCAACCACATGTGATGTGATAGAATGGATAAGAACATCAGTATAGAATTTCCATTAGATCCGAACAATGATAGTGGACGCCTTTTAACTTGATACTGCTGTTCATAATGCTTGGCAAAATTCATAGGAAGTGTGTAGATGATAAGGGAAAAGATGGACTATAGTCGATTCCGGCTAAATGGGCCACCGGTTAATCGGAACAACCGCTTATTTAAGCCAAATCTTGCAGAACAGAAACCAAATAAAGAAAATTACGATCAAGATATGTAATACAATGGCAAAACTTTAAAATCACAAGAAACAATATTGTTATCGGTTTAATATGAATTATTTATTAAATGCAGTTGATAATCATATATGTTGATTACCGGTGCTTTACATGTAGACATTGCCACCGTGGTGGAGTTAACGTATATTCAGTAACAGCTACATCAAGCTATAGTATACTTCAGTAGACTTTTGTAAAAAGAGTTCACAAGTAATAATGAATGTATAGTGTCTTACGCAAGAGGCATAGGAATGTTATTGATTTCTTATGTCCATGGATTTTAGGCACGTAGATAGGAAGTGGGTGGGCCAAAAAGGTTTTGGGTGGGCCTTCGTAATTTAGGAAAAAAATAATATCCTTCCTGACGCTAAAAACCTTGTTTTTATGTTTGATCAAATTTTTCAACAATGTGGTCTACGTTTAACCCACTTTTGCCTGAATGTTTTTTTCATTTTGAATTTTTTTGACAAGCTCCAATTTTGGAACACTGGGCTTCAAATGTGGTTGAAATTGAAAGATAGTGGTTCTACAGTTTATAGCGAGTTACGGGATTAAATAGAATAGGACAACAAAAATACTGTTTTTCCCTTTTTGTTACATTACTTATATAGGTATTTTATATTTTTATATACGCCCAAAGTATTTCGTCTACCCACGAGTTACCGAAACAGAAGACGGGGTTTCCTACGTAAAAGAAAGATGCGGATGCGCTCGTTTACCTGTTTACAACTGGTCTAAAAGCAAAACCTAGACCAGTTTATAACACTATAATTTGCATTTAATCAATATTTTGTTGATAATGTTAAAATACAAGATACAGTAATACGTATTTAGGGGCTATTTAAAAATATGTATGGTTGTATTATGTATGTAGGTACGATGTTATACATGGTGTTAAAAAATATAGGGTTTTAGCCTGTTCATAACTTGTGAAACCATCACTAACATGTGATATGTATGATGTATCAATTTAATCGGAAACGCTGATCAAATACAAGCGGGTTATGTTCCATAAGCGATATACAAACAGATTCTTGCAATGACAATTTTCATTTGATGCTTACCTACCTGTCTTGTAAAACTGAAATCAAGATAAGGTTATTTTTAATTGTATCTGCATATTTGCAATCCTCTTTTAACATTTGAGTAATAAGTAAATGTGAAACTGCATTATATTTTAGAGAAGCTAAGCCATCGCTATTCTACCAGTGGAAGTTTACTTAGATCTGGTTGGGTTACAAAACTAAGTCCTGCAGTCATTGTCAGTTCAGTCTTGTTGTGACAGCTGGTTCACTGGAAACGTCAAGATATTGTAAAAAGTTTTTAAATTTGATTTTTGTTCATATTTTAGCAATGATGTGAAGATGCAATAAGGAGACCTTATTGTTTTAAAAGTTTTTGTTGTAGTATGTCCCTCAGCGGCGTAGTAACGGGATTGGTCAGACCCTCTTTTAAATTGCACAGTACACCACTGGCCAATTTAAAAATTTTATACCCTACACCGAAAGGTAAAAAGGGATCAGATTATATATATATATATATACAGTACAGTCGTGATAATCCAAACAGTAGTGGATTCGTGTTTCCAGGTCTCGATAATCCGAAAATAATCGTGCTAATCCGAACAGCGCCATTTTGCACACTCAGCAGTTTCCTACAGAGTGTGCTTAGTCGGGGATTTACACATGTTATAAGTTTTAAATGGAAGAAAAGGCAACTACTGACGCCTAATTGCATCTGAAACAATACAATGCAGGTGGTCCTTCCAATAAACAGTCCAGTCGTTACATATGATTGATTTTGTGTTTTTTAAAAGCGTGGGAAATCGTACATTTCTACTAAAGAAATTTCAACTGGATAAATTGTTGTTGTATTCCATCTTGGAGGATATTCATCTTGAAAAAATAAATAGTCAATGGGTTTAATTTAACAATTTATTCCATAAATAAAATCATTAACAAAAGCATCCTGTAATGGTTTATAGGTATGTTTAATTCTTTAAAGTGTAGTTTCTGTCACATTAAAATAGTTTAAATAAATGTTTAGCTAAAATATATTCACACTATATTACACTACTGGTTTTGTATACCTTTTACAAAATTCCTATTATGTAATATTGGTAGTATGTAATATGTAGACAAAAACTTTTAACAAATTTTATAAGAATAATTTTTCTTATAATTGCATCATGTCCCTACTGCTACAATAATCGATAGCATACACTCAGATGTGCATGTGCTACGCACACACATGCTGTTGTGTTTACATAGGAATAGAAAATACTTATTTACAGGTACATTATTTTCAGTTTTACATACACACATGCATGCCTTAAATACACACAAGATAATTCTTCAACCAATTCATAAAATAAATTAAAAATTAATAATTTAAACTCCTTTACTTGCAGTAAATACTGAAAATTTTATACCGGCTGTAACTACATACAGATATAAGGCTCAGTGGTTATGAAGCCTTTCCTGACTACGACTAGAGCTATGTGATGTTCTCCGATGTATGTTTTCTAAATATGTTGCTGGAGCCCAACCTTCGTTTGCAGTTCCTGTAATGAGGTTTGTATAAATGTGTATGCTCTATGATTTTATGATTATTTCTATCGAGAGAAACTGTTCTATATACATGGGTTTGTTTCCATAAGGCTTGTGCAAAATGAAATTAATTAACATACTTATAATGTAATTTAAAATCATAAATTGAAATGGTCAGATTTTTATAACTTTTTTGTTGTTTATTGAATATCACAAATATGAAACACTGATTTATACACTTCTGTATGACGCTTCAAAATACGTTATAGGCTCTTAAACAATAAACAAATGGCTGTTGCATGTGTAATATCGTAACTCCCCGTCAATTGGTCCTGGGCCTATGACATATTCTGATGTGTAATATATCATTCAAGACATATCTTTGAGCTTAACTGCGAATAAATAACGAAAATAAAATAATTACGGACATTTTCATTTATGAACAAACCTTTGTTGTTACAATACACTATTTAAAGAAAAGAGCGAATAGGTCCATTATGGTCATAACTTCAGCCCTGTCACACTTTTTATTATCGTTTTCGGCTGTTATGTATGCTTTGGCTACAACCACCACCTTCGATCTGCTCATAGTACTCACTGCAGTCATAGAGTGAACCAACACCTGCTGAACATAAAGTCCAGTGCACATTATGACCAAAAATTGGCAGTTGTAACGCTGGGCATTAGATTTACCAAAGAATTCTTGTTATAAAAATGACTGGTCAATAAGAATTTCATGCAACAGATGGTAAGCGTCAGTAGGTGTTCTAACCAAAATCAAAAATGGCTATTGTGATCAAAATGAACCAATAGTGGTAGACCACAATTTAATAGAAATGAAGATTATGAGCGAGTATTGTAATCTAGATCTGTTAAAATTTAGGTAAAATCTTCATACAATATTACTTATTAGGGTATCTGGAGTGCAAATTCTAAGCAAGTATCATTACAAAATATTGGTTTAAGATGTTTCTGGAACACAAAAGCTATTTATCATGGCAAAAAGGATGGAGCTAAATGAATTTTTGAAACTAAATATTCTTCTCTGTTGTAAAATATATAAAAGGACATTACAAAGACATTATTCTACAACTTTTTGATATTTCACCAATAATACTAATGCCACGCAGTTTACGGCATTTTGTAGATAGCTGGCGCAAAGTTGTCAAAAATACGGACAGCGATACATTATACTAAACATGCTTTAGATTATTTTGTATTTAATAATTGATAAAATAATATATTACGACTTTTAAATACCTTCAATACTTGCATATCGCCACCTAGAAGCGAAAGTGCATAACCTTTACATGTTACAGTTGAACACAAATCTGGCAACAAATTTTAAACTAAAATTGGGACACAATAATAATAATTTTTAAAACAAAAGCCATGCTATTAAGGTTTACGCCTAACAAGAGTTTGTACATATAAATATTGTTTCCCTTTTGCGTTTGTTAGTACCTCAACCTTGCCTACTGGGTCTGTTACTTTTGTTAATGAGAATCCTCAGCTAGTGGTATTCTCGCAGTGTGGACCTACAACTTACCAATTACTTTGACAAACCACCAGCCAGCACAGCCCACTTTGAGTAACTCGACAATATCACCATCTTTCATATTAACTTCACTAATGCCCATTGCACAATAATCAGCTAATGCAATATAACGTCCACTCTGAAAAGCACAAATATACATAAACATAGTAACATATACCTTATTATGACCATGGCTGGCTTCATGGGTTCTAACCAAAATATGACTTAATGCAAGAAGTAATTTCAAAAATAACGAGACAATATGCTGCTAGAATGAAAATTCGTTTCTCAAACTAATAATCTGTAGTCAAATGCAGCTTATTCTCAAAATGTAAGCTCATTGGCTAATACTATACAGTACAATTGGTCAGTAATACTGTTTAAATATTAATTATAGATAGCATTTGTTTGTCCTTCTAGTTACCTACATCATAATATAATAGACTAAACGTTCAATTTCCTCTTGTGTTCATTCTTAATGACTTCTTAATTATTTCATCTAAAATTTAAAAAAAATTCTGTAAATACAACTTCTTACATATAGAATTTCCGTTTTTACATAGGCAACCAATACTGCAGCATGGTCTGCAATGCTGTATAAAAACGGGAATCCTATATGAAAGATACTATAATAGGTCATTACCTAAATTTGAAAGAAACAAGAACCATTTGTTGGAAATTCAATACAAATTGCATATGGCAAACAAATTTCCTATCGTGTTTTTAATGTGTAAGATGCTTCAATAAAGTGTACATGATATAGTAACAAATTTGTCCCAATCGACAGGGGTGATTTATGATGCGTAGGACATAAGCAAAAAAAAACAAAAGAAACTGAGTTGATTTTTAAATTAATATTTTAACAAGCAGAATTGAAAATATTTAGTTATTTGTTACACAAGTGCATTGCATTATTATAAAAAATGAATAAATAAGCAGATTTATTTGAAATATTGATGTATTTGTGTAAAATACCGTAGGGATGCTTTTAATAAGTTTAAGTTCAAAATCAATAAACACAGGGACCTTATAAATTTAACAATGTTTATGCAGTATGGAGATAAAATGTAGACCCAATTGGATAGCTTCGATAATGATAAGTTGTCAAAAGGCTCCCGAAACTGAAATTAGCAAAGTTTGCGCATGCCATTAACGTTATTATCTGTTGTGGATAGTTTCTTTTATGAAATTTAGGACTTATTGTTTACTGGGCATGACGTATCCACGCACATTATTTGTGTCAGCATTCCCCGAAAGTGTGAGTACATCTACTGTTGATAAAATCTAAACTATCGACGTAATTTAAATAACATATTGTCATTGATCACAGAAAACGGATCATTCTGATACTTTTACAAATGACTGTAAGGCCTGTATGACATGACACAGAATTGTATACAAAATTTTGTACAAAGTTCTGTAGATTCATGTTCTAAAACCTACAGAATTTTGTACAAAGCCGGCGTCGCATCCATGCGCAAACGAGCAATTTTTAGTGTTTGTTAACAATCACAGAGGGCAGAAAAGAATATGATTACCACGTGTTTACCCCCCGCTCCGACACTCCATGCACTTTCTTTTATTTCCCTCGCGATCTGTATTTTTGCAGCTTGTTTGCTTTGTCGGGCGTCATGTAAAATAAATAAATAGAAGCGCTACGAACTTATGCATTAACCTAAAAAATAAAATAAAATCTTGATATAATCCTACTTTATGGACAATCACATGCGGTGACATCTGTGAGAAAACTGTCAAAACAATCATGTGACTGTCGATAAAGTAGAATTCTAACAAGATTTGATATGTATTAGGTTCATGCAGAAGTTCGTAGCGCTTTTATTTATTTATTTTACATGAGCGCACGACAAAGCAAACAAACTGCAGCAATAAAGACCGCGAGCGGGATAGGAGAAAGTGCGTGGAATGTCGGCAAGCATGATAAACACGTGGCAAATATATTTTTCTCTGTCCTCAATGATTGTTAATAAACACTAAAAACTGCGATGCCGACTTTGTACAAAATTCTGTAGGTTGTAGAACATGCATCTACAGAATTTTGTACAAAATTTTGCTGTATGCCACGGCACAGAATTTTATAAAAACACTTTGAATAAAATTTTGTACAAAATTCTGTGCCGTGTCATACAGGCCTAATACTGTAATCATAGTTCTCTGCCTTCTTAAACATAAAATTGTATATGGTGGAATTTAAAAAAATTCAACGCTGTCATATATGAAATCCTAATCACATCATCAACATGTGAATGGATCTATATACACACAAAAATAAAAATACTTTAACTTCCAATGATTTATTTTACTTTTGTTATTTTCAAAGCTATCAAATGCATGTCCTACTTTACTTCCATATTGTATTATTTCATGTTTATGAATAAGTGTTGTTTGGTATATGAGTATAAGTATGAGTACAATCATTGCAATGGTTTATATTCAAAAATTATTATTATTGTGTTTATCGCTTAATCTTTGGAGTCCCCAAAAAGAAGTTATTCAGTTAAAACTGGTTGTAGTTTCACTTGGCTTCTTTCCCGTATTATAACCCTAACACTTGTGTTTAAGCTATTACTATAAAGAGACAACATATTAGGTACACATGAATATAGGTGAACTCAAGTTTTAAGAATGATATAGCGCCAACTATCTACGAACATGCGAATGATTTCATATTACTGGATTTGAAAATAACTTATATACAATATCCGCAAACAACTGACATCAGCATATTTAATTTTCCATTTTAAAATATGTACTTTTTACCTATAAAGTACAATTACTTTACAGTGTGCTAAAAATCAATCTCCTTGACTTTCCTTAATGGCATAGTGGAAGCCAGCCCCCTAATGTCGGGCGGCTCCTACTGCTAGGGGTCCCAAGTAGCTTCTGCTATGAATTACTGTAATATATAGAAAAAATAGGAGCCATAATAGTGTTTTTGTGTGAGGACAAACATCTTCCACTACACCACTGACTCTTCATTTCTGTAGGAAACAGTAGCGATAGGCTCTGTAATTATTAAATTTAGAGAGCTCTATAACAATTTTACATACAAATTATAACTGAACTTTCTTATACTTGCCTACATCATTTTAAATTTTATAAATACCTTAGGTGAGGAGCCAAAGCAGTACACAGTGAATAGACATTCATAATGAACCACTGAATATAATGTAATACTGCCTATTTGAAACAATCATAAGGCTGCAAATAAGTTTATTAAGTGCTATACAGTGAACTTGTAGAATTTGTAACAAATATTAGGTTTGTTCCAACACCTCCAGAAACCGTTCATCACATGGTCACGCGCATGCGTAGTAGATAAAACGGAAAGCATTTTATCTATTACGCATGCGCGTGACCGTGCGATGAACGGTTTCTCGAGGTGTTGGAACAAACTTATGGTAAAACTGTAATATGTAAGATGCAAGATAAAATAATGTGTAGCACACAAAGCCGCATCATATTCAATTGAAGGTGTAAAGATTGATATGATTTTTTAGCAAAAATCTGAGTATGTCTTGATGTTGATTTTTTAAATCACTTTGTGGTGAAATGGGATTGTGACAATTGCTGCTGGTAAAAACTTCATTTTATAATAAGAGTAATGTTATTTTTTAAACCGATTATTTTGAAGATAAACAAGTAGAAACCATAAAAATTACTGTAATTTAGACAATTCAAACGGCTCTCAGAGCCCGGAAAAAAACGCACAATTTCCTTCACACAGGGGTTAGTATATTTTTAACTTGTTTTATTTTCTTTAATATATCATATTAGTTAACCAAACTAGTCTTTGACATCAAAATAATTAGACACACTCTAGGATATACTGAAGCATCACAAAATACAACTAAACTAGGAGTTACTAATGCTACAAATAAATATGAAATACAAAATCTGAAATATTGTAAGAGGCGACAAATAGAACATGCTGATGATATATAGATTGTCAGTTTTCAACAGTAATTTTACTTATACTGGAGGTTTGACAGAAGTATAGAACCATGCTGTATATGTGGAAATGTTGTTTAATACATATTTCAAACAATGCATTACATTTTAATCACTTCACTTGTTTAAAATACACTTTATATTTTTTTATTTTTGTTTAATTAGCAACGTATACGTTTTTGATATTATTGAATAGTAAGATTTTTTCCTTGCAGTTTATATACCATTTTCATATGTTTACACTCCATTACTTTTAATAAAAAAATATTAATACTAAAGTTTCTCATTGTGAGTAAGGCGATTTACTATAAACTTCAAAATTAATGAAGGGAAAGGTAAGTAGTCCATACATACTACATAGATTTTGAAATTTAGTAATGGTAAAGATTTTTTAAATGTACAATTTTATTATAACTTTTTATTGATGATTTTTAAAGTTACAAATA
>JABXWE010067865.1:0-11722 GCA_014611495.1 Limonius californicus | reverse complement strand
ATTTGGAGAATAGATGATATTGGATTAAATTAACGAACCAGTTAACATTTTGGTTCTTCCACATACATAAGTTTATAATTCCCAATGCATATTTTTTGCAGGTAGATGCTATTGCTGGTTTCACCTTCAAAGTGTTTAAATCCTTTGCTTACAATTGCGGATTAATTCTGCATTTGGAAAGGATAGTACCGTCAGAGTATTTCAAACCGTTGCTTAAAATCAAAAATTAGTCCGTTATTTGAAGAATAAATGATATTGGATTAAATTGACGAACCAGTTAACATTTTGGTTTTTCCACATACATTAGTGTATAATTCTCAATGTATATTTCTTTACAGGTAGATGCTATTGCTGGTTTCACCTTCAAAGTGTTTAAATCCTTTGCTTACAATTGCGGATTAATTCTGCATTTGGAAATGATAGTACCGTCAGAGTATTTCAAACCGTTGCTTAAAATCAAAAATTAGTCCGTTATTTGAAGAATAAATGATATTGGATTAAATTGACGAACCAGTTAACATTTTGGTTTTTCCACATACATTAGTGTATAATTCTCAATGTATATTTCTTTACAGGTAGATGCTATTGCTGGTTTCACCTTCAAAGTGTTTAAATCCTTTGCTTACAATTGCGGATTAATTCTGCATTTGGAAATGATAGTACCGTCAGAGTATTTCAAACCGTTGCTTAAAATCAAAAATTAGTCCGTTATTTGAAGAATAAATGATATTGGATTAAATTGACGAACCAGTTAACATTTTGGTTTTTCCACATACATTAGTGTATAATTCTCAATGTATATTTCTTTACAGGTAGATGCTATTGCTGGTTTCACCTTCAAAGTGTTTAAATCCTTTGCTTACAATTGCGGATTAATTCTGCATTTGGAAATGATAGTACCGTCAGAGTATTTCAAACCGTTGCTTAAAATCAAAAATTAGTCCGTTATTTGAAGAATAAATGATATTGGATTAAATTGACGAACCAGTTAACATTTTGGTTTTTCCACATACATTAGTGTATAATTCTCAATGTATATTTCTTTACAGGTAGATGCTATTGCTGGTTTCACCTTCAAAGTGTTTAAATCCTTTGCTTACAATTGCGGATTAATTCTGCATTTGGAAATGATAGTACCGTCAGAGTATTTCAAACCGTTGCTTAAAATCAAAAATTAGTCGGTTATTTGAAGAATAAATGATATTGGATTAAATTGACGAACCAGTTAACATTTTGGTTTTTCCACATACATTAGTGTATAATTCTCAATGTATATTTCTTTACAGGTAGATGCTATTGCTGGTTTCACCTTCAAAGTGTTTGCGACGTCTGCTTACAATTGCGGATTAATTCCGCATTTGGGAAGGGATACCACCTTTAGAGTAGTTCAAACCATTATTTGATACTAGATGATACTGGACTAAACTAGCAAACCATTGAACAGTTAACATTTTGGTTTTACGTCACACATAATTGTAGTACATAATTGTATGAATGTGGGCATTATTGGTGAATTCGCTTCCAAATGGTTTGAGACCGCTGGTTGCACTCGGCAATTGATTCCACATATTTAGTCATTTTAAAAGTGGGTATTAGACTAATGTTTAACATATTTCGATATAAGTAGATCCTGTAACTGATATTATCTTCAAGGTATTTCGAACCACTGTTTACCATAAAAAATTGGTCTCTGCTTTGGAGAATCAATTAACATTTTGTTTTTTCGACACACATAATTTCATATTTCTCAACGTCTATTTCTTAACAGGCAGATGTTATTACGGGAACTCCACCTTCAAAGTATTTCAGACCTCTGCTTACAATTGCGGATTGGTTCTACATTTGAGAAGGGGAGTGATTGGATGAAATTGGCAAACTAGCTTGCATTCTGACTGTTCTATATCAATAATAGTGAGTATTCGATTAATTTTAACGTATTTCCTCCCAGGAAAATCCTATTGCTGATACTACTATCAGAGGGTTGCAGACCGTTGTTTACAATCAAAATTGGTCCTATATTTGGAGAACAGAACACTTGATCAAACTGGCAAAGCCGTTAACATTTTGGTATTTTGACGGTCATAATTTCTTCTTGTTTTTCTTTTCTCGACTAGGACAATGTCCTGTTTGTCTTGCCTCTCTCTACTCCGCTGACGACGAAAACCAGCTTTGCTTCCATCTTTTAGGTGGTCTTCCGGGGGGGTCTTTTTCCTGAGGGTACTCCGTTTTTGCACTGTTTGGCCATTCTGTTATCGTTCATTCTTTCAACGTACTCTTCCCACTCTTTTTTACGGTTTCTGGTCCATTTAACTATGCCTTGCACCCCGCACCATTCTTGTATTTCAGTACTTCTATGTCTGTCTCTCAGTGTCACCCCTGTTATTTTTCCCAGGATTTTTATCTCTGTTGTTCTTAATTTGCGTTAGGTGATTTGTGTTTCGGCTTTCGTTTCATTAGCATATGTCATAATAGGTCTTATTACCGCTTTGTATATTCTTAGTTTGCTTTCTCGTGACATATACTTATTTTGCCATATGGTGTTATTTAAGCATCCTGCAATCTGCATCGCTCTTGTGGTTTCGCTCTTTGATTCCAATGATAAGCTCGTTATGTCGACCCCAAGGTAGGTGTAATTCAGTACTTGTTCGATTATTTTTCCCTCTATTTCCAATTTGCATCTGGTTGGTTCTCTTTCAAACATCGTCTTTGTTTTTGATATTGAGATTTCCATATTATATTGCTTTGTTGCTGCGTTAAAACTATGCATTAAGCAGTACTGTATCGTCAGCGTAATACAGTATGTTGATATTGTTAGTTCCAATTGTTTACCCATGTAAGTATTTAAGTTGGTCTATTAACTGGTTCATAATTAGATTGAATACAAAGGGGCTTAAGGAGTCTCCCTGTCGTATTCCTGTGTTTATTGATATTGATTCTGTATAACCTGCAGAAGTTACTATGCGGGTTTTTCCTTTTGTGTTAATCATCAACTATTTCTACTGTTGTTTTTGGAATTTTTGTATATGTATCTGTTCATTATTGTCGTTGTTATTAGCATCTTCTTCTTCTTCTTCTTCCTCCGTTACTTGGGCTCCCTGATTATTATATATATTGCGAAAATGTTTCCACCCTTCGATTTTTTGTATGTTATTAATAGTAACTGTTTCACTTACTTCTTTTTTCTGACTTCGTATCGTTCTCCATATCTGCTTCTCTGCGCCGTACAGGTCGTGTTCTATTTGTTTAGAATATCGTTCCCAGTAGTTTTGTTTTATTTTGTTCATAATTTCATAATCCTTAATTAATATTTCCATGCACATAGATGTTACCGCTGGTTTCACCTCCAAAGGTCTTGAGACCTATGTTTACATTTGCGGTTTGGTTGCGCGGGATAAGATGGATGAGATTGGGAAATACTTTTTACTTTTTGTTATCAGTAAAAGTGGGCATCTAAACATGTTTCTAGCACATTTGTATGTAGGTGGATGCTGTTATTATATTATTTCTAGAGTATTTCAGCTCACTGCCTACAATCAAAGATTGGCCTATTGTTTGAAGAATGGACGACACTGGATTAAACTGGAAAAACTGATGATATTGTTTTGCCACATACAATTGTATAATTCTTAATAAATATTTATACACAGGTGGGTAACAAGTTTGACTTCATCTTGAAATAGTTAAGACTGCTGCTTACAATCGAAGGACATCGACTTTTCGTCACACACAATTGAAGAATTGTTGACTTCACCTTTAAAGATGGTCCTGCATTTGGGAAATGACGACCGTTAGATTAAATTGGCGCATCAGTTAAAAGATTGACCTTTCACAGTTCGTAAAGGTGAGCTACTGAACAATGTAATTTATTTCTATGGTTAGCTGATAAGTAATACCCACAAAGTTAACATTTTATTGTAATGTATTTGATTAGTTTCGGTAATCCTACGCATACTAAAAGGTTTTATAAAAAATGGATACGTACGGTAATGCGGAATTCAGCAAGGTATTCTTCCAACTAGTTTTACAGCGTATATGCTCAAATGTAGGTTTGAACGAAATAATAATCTTCTTTAACGAACGGTTTCTGTTTAACATTTGGTCGCAATAAAATCAAGTGTATCTTTAAAAATATATGTGTGTGTTAGTTCTGAAAAGAACGGTTGTGCGTTTAGCTGTCAGACGTCACATACAGACTGAATAGTCGCTAACCTAACTGCTTGGCGTTTAGCTAAAATCTGTATTTATGTTAGAAAACGCACCCATTGATTTTCCTTGTATTCATTTCAAGTTCAAATAAAATATTTTAGGTGGGTGTGATTTAAAATTTGTCTCCATGTGAAAGTTCTGTAACGTTTTGATCATACACGTAGTTCGCAAGCTACAAGGATTGAATGGATTGCCAGAAAGTATTTATGTTTGTAACAGGCATAATATACTATTGTTTGTCTCTTCTGCATTTGTATCATTTTATCCCCATAAGAGAATGAGCACCACGGGTTGGGTAAGGGTAAGCGACAGACTGATAGAACAATAAACGATTCAGCGATAAAATAGAGAATTACGTGCAGTGGGTGGTTACGGGAGTTTCTCTGAGACCAGCGTGGCCAGTGCAATACAGATTAAATGTTCTGTGTTTTGTCGTTTGATATCGTTTATCACATTGTTGCTACATTACTTGCCAGCCCGTTCTTATACTTGAGCGTTGTTTTCTGTGCGAACGCAGCATTGTAGAAATCCAATTTCAGTGAGCTTCCCCACATTCCAGGACGGTGCATATGTTAGATGGCTATCACATGTATCGCAAAAGTAGACGATTTTCATACAAAATTTATGAAGATATTCGGTGACAGGCTGTGACAGAATTTCGCTAAGATGCTCCCTGAATCTTAAATAGATACAAATTCACTTTGCATTCGTTCAGTTACGAAACATCCATTCACCGTTCATACTATTGTGGTGTTACCGGTATAAATTTTAAAACCATGTAAGGCTATTCACAAATTTTTATTATTTAATATAAGTTACTTATTCGCTATTTAAGAGCCTGTGGTGTTATTTAAGACAATATTATTTTAAGATGACCCCCATAGCATTACGATGGGTTAAAATTTGGCTACTTGAAAGGCGAAATTAAGGGTATACCTTTGAACAATATTATTTTCAAAGCTTATTACTTTAAATAAACAATAACGAGGTCTAGGTGCATAACTTTATTTAGGTAGAAGCGAATAAAGATATTCAGATACGCTTAGATTACCTTAAATGATATAATTACCAGACATTCTATCTAAATCTGACGTATTTAAAAGGGTTAACAATTTTATTCTTAATAAACAAGACTAAGACCCGTACTGTCTGTAAATTGTTTTATAAGGTTTCTTACAATTCAAAATTTATATGTATTATCAATTTGTAGTAAATTTAAAAAATCTTATTATTTTTTGTATATTCTTGAAATAGCCATGATGCATATTGTAATAGTGTTGCTGTATGAACCTAAATAGCTTCATGGAATTGGCAAATAACTATGCAGAAAACGTGGTAGTTTCTTCGACCAACAAGATGTAGTCATAGGATGAACTATTGTGACTAGGGGCTCGCAGTGCTAATGAAGACAAAGTTCTATATTTATCTAGGTACACGTAGCACTATTACTGGGCATGCAGCTACTATTTAACTACAACAACGCAATTCTCACAATAACATACATATACTCAGTGACATGGAAATCGCAACACCAAGAAGGGGTAGGAATTTTGTGACTAAACTTTGCAGAAACTTTTAACTACTAAAAGGTAGCAACAGATTAAAATTTTAAAGAAAAAGAACAAAACATAAACATAACTTTTATTAATAATGAGTTGGTCCCCCCTATTAGTTACACACTCCCCCACTCTTCGTGGCATCGATTCTAGCAGATGGTCGATTTCCTCTTGAGGTATTGTGTCCCAAGCAACCTGTAATTCGTGCTGTAGAGCTTGCAGCGTCTGCGGAGGATGCAGCAAGTTCCTCAGTCTTCTCCCCATAATGTGCCAAACATGCTCAATGGACGAAAGATCGGGAGTTCGGTGTGGCCATGGCAAGAGATTGACATTATCCTCTGCAAGTTGGTCCATAGAACGTCTTGCAATATGCGGACGGGCATTATCCTGCTGGAAAAGTGGGCCTTCCAACTGCCGAAGAAATGGAAGAATATGGGGTTCTACCACCTCATCCACTTATCGCTGGGCGTTCATATTGCTTCGGATGAATAACAAACGGAACCTACTCCCATCAGTTATAGCACTCCATACCATAATCCCCACTATGTTTTGGTGCACATGCCTCGCAACAGAAAATTCAACATCGTGACGTTCCGCACGTGTTCGTCTGACCCTCATACGGCCATCATTCATACTCAAACAGAATCGGGATTCATCACTGAACACCACCCTATGCCACTCTAGGTTCCAGTGCAGTCGCAACCTACACCACTCTAAACGTTACTGTGGGGGTTGAGCCGCTAGTGGTAGCACAAGATGTGGCCGATAGGATTGCAAGCCGAAAGCTCGAATTATGCGGTAAACCGTTCGAATGGTTACAGGACGACCTGCGTTAGCTAACCATTGATCGGCAATTGATCTGGTACTGGAGAATCGGTCTCTTGTTGTCATAAGTCGAAGATGGCGGTCATGCACCTCATTTGTTTTTCTTCGCCCCCCGGTTCCTCTTCTGCGACGTTCGCGACCCTCCCTAGTCCATGCCTGATAGCAGCGCATGATGGTGGATTAGTTCCGGTTAAGACGATTTGCAATTTCTCTGAACGAAAAACTACCTTCGCGCAAACCAACAATACAACCTCTGTCGAATTCGCTTAATTGGCAGTAATTTCCACACTGGCGCCCTCTAGGCATGATCACACCCTCAAAACAAACGATCAAAAGCGAAAACAATAAAGAACTGAACAAAATCTCGCAAAACGTAACACCTGATAAAATTGTTGGGAAAAACTGAAAGAACTGTCGGATAAGCCATTATCCATTGATCCATATGAATGAAATTTTAATCAATTGCTACCTTTTAGTAGTTAAACGTTTCTGCCAAGTTTGGTCAAAAAATTCCTACCCCTTCTTGGTGTTGAGATTTCTATTGCACTGAGTATATAAACATACAACTTAAATAACAATATAACTTCCAAGCTCAGAGTACAAAATATTGAGCACACAGCCTGATATATAATTAGGTACGCACAGTGCCATTACGCAGCAGACAGTTTTAATAATAAATTATGAACCCTAATAATTAGATGTTCTCAGTATCTTCGCTGAGCACACAGCTCTAATAACAGATGAAGAACACAGAACTCTTACAATTATTCAGCAGCACACAGCTGAAGTAAAAATTTTTATTTGCGCAAATTTAAGCCAGTCTTTGCCTCTTTTCTTTTACCTTGTTTAATTCCAAGTACTTCTGTTTATCTGGTAAAAAAAGCATCGGTAATTATGATCTTCAATTAGCCATGATGCCTGCTGCAACAGTGTTGTAATATATACCTATTTGCATTCACAGTTTGTGTTAAAAACACTGTTTTAGGCAATATAAAATATTTTATCTATCAGTTTGTCGGTCAAACTCACGTATTAGTACGTATGTAAGGCCCATTTCTTACAAAATATGCGCCATTGTATCATTACATATAATACTTACACACTTGCTCGCTAGCTCCTTGTATAAAACCGACAATAAACGTGGACCTTGTTGTACATTTATATCATGTTCAGAACACTAGTTTACTAGTTGTAGAAGAAGTTTACTTTCAAGGACATTACAATTAAAGCAATTCCTTAAAGAGCTGACTGCCAAATAGGAATGTCGGAATTGGCGAATAACTATGCAGAAGATGATATAGCTTCCTCGACTAACAATATGTAGGCAGCATAAATAACCAGTACACCCTGAGCACACTGAACACACAGCTCTATATACAAGGTGTATCAGAAATAGGTACAAATATTTAAACTAACAATAGATTGGCTCAAGTAGAATTCAATGGCACTATTCATTTTTCAAATATCATTAAATTTATTTTTTTGAATTAAAAAATAAAATAAAATAAAAACTGTTGATGATACGTAGAAAATGCATTTAAGCTGTAGAAGGTTATTATCTAATTGTAAGGTAAATCCAAAGTGGCAAAAACGTAAAAACTTGTCTGGTTTGTGATACCCTACGGAATTGGGAGGGGTCAAGGATTAATTGAAGCAGTTGGTCATAGTTGAAATTAGAAGGCATTTAACAATTTCATTTAGCGCTAAATTAAATGTTTGCATTTTCACTTTATAATGGGGTATAAAAATTATAAACAAGTGCTGCTTGACGCAAAAAAAATCCAAACGCATAAAGCATTAAAAAAAGTACTAATTTATTTCAGAATACCCATTATTTATTTAAATCAATTTTAACATAACTGAAAAAAACATAAGAAACAGTTTACCTCAAAAGTGAAAAGTGGATCACACTAAATGATCAAAATGACGACCACCACTGAGAACACAAGCTTCTGCACGTGAAGAATTGAATTACGTATCCTTGCGAAAACGGTAGGATCTTGCCGAATCCTATCGGCAGCGTCTTCAATGCGTACCCTTAATTCCCCAACAGTGTTCACTGGCGTAGAATAAACTAACTGTTTCATGTAGCCCCACAAAAAGAAATCACAACTATTTAAATCTGGCGAACGAGCTGGCCATGGAACTGGCGCGTTTCGTCCAATCCACCTTTCAGGATAGTTATTATTTAACAATTCCCTTACATCCCTAGCATAATGAGGCGGAGCACAATCAAGCAAACTCCACATGTTACGTCGTGTCTCTAAAGATACGTTTTCAAGCAATTCTGGTAGGATTTCCTTGAGAAAGTGTAAATACAGAGCTCCAGTTAAACGTGCAGGTAAAATGTATGGCCCAATAATGCCTGCCCATACATTTAGGGAAAACCGTTGTTGGAAACTGTGTTCCATTATTTCATGTGGATTCTCATCTGACCAAATGTGGGTATTAAACACCCCTTCTTGCGCAGATCCTGCCTCATCACCATCAGTAGATAACAAATTGAACAGGAGATCTGGTTGGTTGTTGCACTTCTGAAGAAGCCATTCACAAAAATCGTGCCTACGTACATAATCCGCGGGTTGCAAACCATGAACGCGTTGAACGTGGTAAGGGTGTAGTCCCTGATCCCGCAAAATCCGCCAAACAATAAAATGGGAAACGCCAGTTTGTAACGCAAGTCTTCTAGTGCTAACACTAGGACTTTCCTCCACTAATTCCAAGACATGCTGTTCTACATTAGCAACGCTTTCTGCTCTTGGACGTCCGCGATGCTGGTTTTGTGGTTGATACGTGCCATAATTCCGTAAATGTTGGACTGTTCTAGTAAATGTACGGCTGTTTAGAATGCGGCGCTGAGGATATCACTCTAAGTACATTTGCCTCGCCCTTAGAGCGTTTCCTTGAGCTTCCCCGTAAATAAGAACAACATCAGTAAGTTCAGTGTTCGTAAAATTTTCCATTTTGGTAGAAACACTGCACAGTTCCTTAATAGACCCCCAATACCTAAAGCACAATACATTCTTTATGCGGTATAGTTTTCTAAAACGAAAAGCAGGATTTTAATATAAAAAAACCCCACCCTGTATGTTAGACAATGCATTCTGACGCATTCATTTTTAGGTAGATTCTATGTAAGATCTACTATCTACGATCGCTTCCATCAACGTACCTCTTAGTTTAGAAATGGGTATGAAGTAAAGGATGTTGATTCCGTATCCCTAACGCCTGTCTCAACATTTTCTTTGCTCCAAACCCTCAATAGTAAATAGACCTGAACGCATGGGTACGTACTTATATGGAATAATGGTAATTTATGAATCAATTAAAAAAATATGTCTACTATATGCGTGGATCTAATTGGTTCCAGCGGCTTATTTTTATGAGAAAAATAACATTAGAATGAGCCCCTAATTAAAAAAAAGGAACATGGAAGTTAGTAGATACACATAAATTACAAAGTCCATTATTTACATCTGGACCCTGTTTTTTTAATAACATTTTAATAGTTAGTGGAATAATTAGTAGTAATGCTTTAAACTTTCGAATTAAGCCGCTGGCGGCAAAGATCTCATTTTTATGATTGGATTTAATACCTTTTAAATAATTAACGACAAATTAACAAACATCTACACCTTGAAACTAATAAATACACAAAGAGTAGGTTTGGTGCAGAAAAATAATATAGCATAACAAATATGTGTAAATATTGAAAGCAGTTGAAATTAAACTGAGATAACTTATTATGGAACTATTGTAAAAACCACAAAATTTATACAAATGTTAGTTTACGTATCATATTTGAGAAAATTATGTCATCAAAAATATTTTAGTCATTAAGATGGGCTGACCAAGACGCAGGTAACTTTTTGCTGAACAATGCCAAGTTCGTATTTTGAAAAAACCTATGACAAAAAGAATTATTATTAAAGATTCTAATTTAAAAGTTTCTATATTTAAAGAAATTAGTATTGAAAGATACAATAACATGCCTTGATCTTAGATATAAGCTTAGCTCTGATATTTTTAATTCAAGTGGGAGTATGCTGCATTTATCAGAACAGTTAGTGAAAATGTGTTTTAGACAGCACTAGAGTGCGGAATGCGTATTAGAGGCTGGTTTCGGAAATGTACAGTGCATTTATAAGATCAGAACTTGAATGGACAGTGACGCCGTTGAAATATGAATATTTTTATAAATTAAATTTAGCTGTCAAAATTTGAATTTTAATATTGTAATTAGATCCTAGTGCCCTTATTGTAAGTTTGTGTATTTTTGGCATCGTTTTCATGGAGATTTTGTCGGTTGCTATGAGAGTTGTTGATAAAACAATGAACAAGAAAGCGTATTTTGTATTTGGTGTGAATACAAGCATTTTTATGATCTGCTCCTAAAAATTTAAAGATAATTAACATTGTTTATCTTAATAATGTATTAGTTTTGTTCAATTTAAAAAAACGAGTTTCTTTGAAGAAAGAATAAGCTAGTTTAACTTACTGGGTTAATACTAAAATAAGTGGATCCTGTTTTGGAGTTCGAAGATTTGGCCTGACTAAGCAGCGGATTTTAGGATTGCAGTGAAAAGGAGAAGCTACTTTTAAGGTTAACGATCCTAGGAAGATAATTACATTTGGAGGTAGCGATTGCTTTATGAAAGGTAAACCAACTATACGTACCTAACAGGAAACACGAGTGTACCTGAGAACTGAAGAAATACACCAGAAAATAATTTACAGGCATAACAGGCATTTTAGGTTAAAGAACGGCAGGCGAATGACGTGTTTTTAGATTCCTTCTGAAGTCAGCTACTTACTGGGAAATAGTTTCATTTTCTCATATAATAGTAAGGTGTGATAGGACCGACTTCTGAGACCCAGTACTCTGTTCGAAAGTTAGACCATGGTATTTTTTTTATTTTAAATATTGGCCACGTGTTTCTAAAGATTGTCCCTGGCGCTCAACTTACTATAATTTATAAAAATTAATGTATTAATACAAATATGATTGCAGAATGCAAGATAATTCAATTACTTATATATTATTATTTAATAATTAAATTAAAATTAATTAATTTAATTTTTTGACTTGTTAATAATAATAATATATAACAATATATATATATATATATATATAT
>JABXWE010067864.1:0-13720 GCA_014611495.1 Limonius californicus | reverse complement strand
AAAATAACGTAAAACAAGGTTGTGGCATGTCGCCCACCCTCTTTAACCTAAATATTGACGAAATTCTTAAAAAATTGAAGAAAACAGCACTGCTAGGAATTTATATATATATATATATATATATATATTGCTGTGATATCATATTGGGTGTGTAGGTGCTTCTGTATTTCATCTTCGTTCAATAAATCTTATTAAATCTATATTGATGATAGTAAACCAGGGATGATGTGTGATGGGATTTGGAGCTTTTTATAATCTGTTTCCTTTTTGGATTAAATCAATTCAAAAACATATTTTAGATCATTTATGTATTTTCTTTAGAGTAGAAAGGAATGGAGAGTAATTCATATACATTGCATGCGGTGTCCGATGGTTGTTAGGTATTGTGTAATTTATTAGTAGATAGGAGATTGTGTTTGAAAATGTAGATTCTTATTGGTAGGAGGAAAAAATTACATTTTTTTTTATTAGTTACGATAAAAATTAGAAAAAAGAAAGAGGTGTGCATTTACGTATCTCGTATAAAAAGTTAAAATTATTATTTAATAAGTTACGAGAAATTGAGAAAAGTAAAGAGGGGTGTTTTAATGGACTTGGTATAAAGTCTTGGAATAAGATAGCTGTTCAATGAGGTTTTCTACATAGAAGATTATAAAAGTTTTTTATAAGCAGGAGAATAAAGTTTCTAATGAACAGTGGATATCTTTTTGAATTGGTTCTTAAACAAGAATAATTTCTTGTGAAAGTTTAACTACAATTTTTATCCAGGAGAAGTTAGTAGGAGCGAAAGTTAAATTAGAAGTCTGCGAGTTTGAATAAGAAGACAATACTGGAAAGAGTTCCAGTCGGAGCCGAGGTGGAGGTTAATAAAGCTCTGGACAGCTGGCAGGAGTGTTTTGGGCCTGATTGGAAAGATCTACTGAAGAAAGAGAAATTAAAGTTTTGCCTATAATAGAGAAGATTCAGTTGTGGTTTTTATATCTTTAATTAGTAATTTTAAAATTTGTAAAACCAGGGAGCATTCATGTAATGGATTGTAAATTCAGACTTCAATTATAGTAATTATTGAACATTTATTACTTTGTCTAAATTAAACAGTTTCATAGTATGTTTCAAGTCCGTGTTACAGCATATTACCCTGAGAGTCTCTTATAGTCGTGGTATTACATGTGAATTACCTCTATTAATTTTAATACGTTATCTTATCTTGGAAGTGAGTGGGTTAATTATCACAGTAATTTCTTTCTTTGGCTGCTGAACGTATTAAGGTGGGAGGTATCACAACAATATATCAAACTCCATATTATATGCCGATGATCAAGTAATCATCACCAATACCAAAAATGAACTGCAAACTGCTGTACACACATTAAGTAAAACATCTGAAGAATACAAGCTACAAACCAAGAGGAAAACGAGACGTCGGGAGGTCGATAACGAGATGGCAACTAAAGTCGGAATAGGCCCGAATGCCTAATCCATGAAGTAGTTGATGATGACTAAATTGCCAACCACCGACAAAATTGAAATGGGAATAAAAGCTATTATTTGTCTATCAATATTCAAAAGAATTATTTGAAAATCACCCTATGGACTCCGCTCCGTTCGCAATTTTGGTGGTAGAGGTCTTACAAAACCTCGTGAAAGAGCGCAGAAAGAACAAAAGGCATTCGTGCTCAGGTGACGCCCATTTTACTACTCCGCCTAAAAATATTGCCATTTGATGACAGTTGACGGCTCGCTGCATATCTCACGCGTATCAACTTATTTTTTCGTTTTCCCAGGTTTTTCCATTTGTAATTAAACATTTTTTGTCAAAACTACAGTGAAGCGTGTTCATTACTGCATAGTAAGTGTAAAATACTGTTTTAAAAACTTATTTACTATATACCTAACCTATTTCACCATATTACAGAATCTTTAAAATGAGAAATCATGGTAAAGTTGTGCACAGTCAATGACCCCAAATAATTTATAACGTTTATAACTTGAATATGCTTTCTTTAAATCCTGCATTCTTCTTATTTTAATCATGCTCATTATTATGCTTATTAATAAATATAAAACCTACTATTAATACTAATGCAGAATAAAATAAATTTGAGATTTATACATTTTCTTGGAATTCATTGAACTAAACGGTCAATGTTTTTAGGTTCCACTGTAACAATCGCCCGCTATTTCAAGCGCCGTCTTTGCGCATCTCATCTACCACGAGATTTTGTAAGACCTCTACTTACGGGCAAGTGTCAAGGACATTTCATTGCGGCGGATATAGCCGATGCGCGTGTTGTGCGTTACGTATTGTTACGACTACTTACGACCATGCTAAATGTATAGTAGTGACATCTTCCGGAGAGTAGAGAAGTTAAGTGCAAGACGTGGCAATGCTACAGTAGTACAGCGACATCTTGTGGGGAGCGACGGAATGACACAAAAACGTCAATTATGCTTAGTTAGTCGAAGTATACAACGCCATGTCGTAGCGAGTAGCAGAGCTATAGCATGTTCTGGAAAAGTTCTGCTGCGTGATCGCTTGTCTTGAAGATCGAGTACTTTCAAGAGTTTTCGAATACGTTCTACGCACCGAGGACGCGTGGTACAAATACGGGAGACAACCAAGAGTTGGACACTTCCACAGTTTGAATTCGGAGCGACAAGTGCGGTCTGATAAGCGAAATACAGTGCGACTAGCGTGTTTTGTGACTATAGTTTCTTAGTGAAAATACAGTGTGTTTAATTTAATTAAAAGTGTCTTAAAGATAAATCCAGTGCATTTTGTTTACATCAGAACAACTGCTCTTAATAGTATTAATTGGCGTTATTTTGATTTTAAGTTACGTCCCTTTTATGTGGATTTGTGTAAATGTGGAAAAGAAACGAAAGATAGATAGTGAGTGCAGAACATTTAAAGAGCAATGGGGATATCACTATTACGTGATTGGGTCAAGTAATAACGCGATGTGTATAATTAGCAATGAAACAATATCAGTCCTCAAAGAATGCAATATAAAACGTCATTATAAGACTAAACATTCTCAGAATTACTCCAAATTTACAGGAAGTCTACGGCTAGAAAAATATTAATCTTTGAAGCGCGGGTTTAAATCTCAATAATTGTTGTTTAAGAAAGTAAATGCTGAAGAAGAAGCAGCAACTCGTGCTAGTTTCTGCGTCGCTCATTCAATAGCGAAACATGGGAAACCATTTACTGACGGCGAATTATTTAAGGATTGCAAAATATATTAACTCAATTGCTTGACTAAAAACGACACGTAGAGTGGTTCTCTTTGGTCCTGTATGAGTCAACAGATGTTTCAGGTACTGCTCAGGTATTACTTTTTATTCGAGAGATAGATAAAAATTATGAAGTGTATGAAGAACTTCTTGACGTTCATAGCATTCACGACACGACCACTGGAGAAGATGTTTTTAAAGGAGTTGAAAATGCTGTTCAGAAAAACAATCTTCAATAAAAAAGCTTGAAATGTGTCACTACTGATGGTGGCGAAAACATGTGTGGAAAAAATGAAGGTGTCGTTGCTCTAGTATCAAAGGCTGTAGAAAATGACAGTGGTTCAAAACCATTAATCGTACATGGCATCATTCATCAACAGTCTTTGTACGGAGAATGCTTGGATATGTCAGAAGTTTTAAAGCCAGTCATGTCAGCTGTCAATTATATCAGATCACATGCGCTCAATCATCGTCAATTCCGCGAATTTATTGAAGAGATTGGAGAAAATGACTTACCATATTATACTGCAGTACGCTGGCTTAGCTGCGGAAAAGTTCTAACGTGACTTTTTGAGCTCCGAGCAATAATCGAAATTTTCTTGAATGAAAGGAATCGTCCTCAGGCTGAGTTACAAAACAATGAATGGTTATGGAAGTTATCATTTTATACAGAGTTAACTAAACATACGAATGACCTTAATTTAAAATTACAAGGAGAAAACCAGCTTCTGCCTGATTTATACACTCATACTAAGTCCTTTCGACAAAAAATTGTTTTGTTTCAATCTCAATTGTACAAAAAATGTTTCACGCATTTTAATACATGCCAAACATTCAGTCAGCAAACTGAGGCTCCATTTCCAGTATATTTCGCAATTGAAGCTTTGGGTGCTTTAAATAGTTATTTTTGATTCTAGATTGCGAAATGATACTTTTGCATTCGAGAATGAAAGTTTTTTTTGCGAGCGCTAGCGAGCAAAAAAATCATTCGAGAATGCAAAAGAATTTCGCAATCGAGTATCAAACAACGTTTTTTCGAAAACTGCGGCTCCAAATTAGTGGAAACTCAAAGAAAACTTCTGACATTTATAATCGAGATCAATCTCTACAATCATCTTGGTGTTAAATCTGGTATGCTCTGACCGCTCTGAACAACTAATTATGATAGCAACCCATAGCAACCATCAAACAAACATCGTAATCTCTAATTTTCTAACGTTTGGTTCCTATTTTGTCTTCAAGCGGTATCACTTTGAATAATTGTACTATTACAAATTTACATTTAAATATTGCTCACGATAAATAATAAAGATTCCCCCAAATTGTGACCTCTTCTTTAATCAAAAATTGCTGAACGTAAAAGTCCTTTTTGTTCTAGATTGTAAAAGACTTTTACATCCAGTAAACAAAAAAGACTCACTTTGACAATTGAAAATTCAACGAAAATGTCAACTTTTGATGACAGTTTTCGAAAAAATAGATTTTGAGTCTCGTTATTCAGATTTTGATGCAATTGCAAACGATAAAGGCCATGACCGAACCTCCTCCGTGCTTCATTGTAGGCGTTTGGTACTTTGAGTCCAAATGTTTGCTTGTAGGTCGACGAATACACTTTATATTAGGGTGACCAAACGTCCCGATTTTTCGGGTTTTGTACCTGTTTTTGGATAGATGTCCCGATGTCCCCAAGATGTACTGTCAGGACTATAGTGTGCCCGATTTTGTATGCGGATATGTACCAGGATACATAATTTTTAGCTATCGTACACCTGTAGATCATTTAAAATAAAATGTTGATATTTCTTCAAAAGCGCTTAGATACTTTGCTGGATATTTCTGTCTCCACGTAATATATCCAAAATTAGTGTGAGTATCATGTGCAGAGCACAGTCGTATACTACTGTGCAGACTGCAGTGTGTACTGTACGTTAACGATCATCGATCCACTCTTTATATTATCTGATAAAATCAGAGGTGAAAGTAGGCCGAAATAGCGTTCCGATAAAAGACTTGGGAACAAAACTTAGTTCCGGTTTAAAACCACCATGCAACAAAGCAAAATAATAGTTTATTTTTCGTAAACAATCTACGCAAAACCAACATGAACACAAAATGATTTCCCACTGAAATCTGTGCTCCTTATATACCCGTGCGATTATGGATAGCGGGCGGCAGTGGGTAGAATCACGGTCAGGAATCGTCCGTTGCACACGACGCCGTCGTGTATGTCACAAGCTTATTGTGTTTCGATTTTTCTTCGGCGTTCAAGCAGTTGCACACCTGTAAGACATTTTTACTAATTTCACCTCATGATAAGAAGTTGATTAGGCATTCTGATAACACTGTGATGTATTGTACAAATGTTGAAAAATAATATGTCACCGAAATAATTTGTTTTTTTAGTCGCCATGCCCCGGCTTTTGGTTGAACCGAGGTGACACCCTACTTTATATCATCACTGCCAAACGGTATGAACTTGTTTTCGTCATTCCAAAGAACGTCAGTAAATTGCTGAGGTGTTCAGTTTGGATGAATTTTACACCACTCGACTAGCTTCTTCCTGTTCTTTGCTTTAATGAATGGCTTCTTTACAATTCGCTTGCCATTCAGTCCAGCAGCCTGAAGACGCCGGCGTATGGTTCGTACAGGTGGACAAGGTACACCAGAAATCGATCTATCCCTGGCAATGTCCGTTGCCGTAAGATGTGGATTGCTGCGGCAAGTACGAAGAACATTTCTATCAATAATATTTTTTTTCTCTTTATTTTGAATCGCGCAACGTGGTCGACCGCATCTAATCTTTTTACGACAACCTTCCTGTACCTTCCAGCGTTGGAGAAATTTTGTTACCGTCGACTTAGAGATGCAAAACTGCTTATTTAGCTCTTTGAGAATCCTTCACTGCTTGTGGCCCTCTGTAATAGCTTTTTGCTGCCGTTTGTTTAAATCTCGAGCACCGCGGGTCTTAGCCATTTAAATAAGCGCTAAACTACAATATATAACTGTCATAACTGTGAAAACAATCGAGAAACAAATGATAAAGCAAACAAAACAAAGGGTTGCTAAAATGAAATGTTGGTCAAATCAATGAACGACGTTGGAAATCATGATTTATGTAATAAAATATCCTATATTACCTGCAAGCTGTAGCTGCTGCCAGGTATATATGTGCAATAAAATGTTTACCCACTAAAGTTAGTTGGGCAAACGTTGCGCTAAGAAACACAGAAGGTTATATACTTTTGGCCGGTACTGTATGTTTTAAATAAATTATCCAAGAAGAGGTGCAGCGTAGCCCACTGGTATTGTTTTAGATGCAGTAAAGTTTTTCTTTTGATAAAAGAATAAAATGAAACAAACACCAGCCTTTTTGGTAATTGAAATAGTATTATATCAACTTAAAATGAACGAAACTAAAGCATATAAAGACCAAATTTTATAGCAAAGCTTTCCTGTTTTGTTTAATAATTGGTAATATAATAGAATTAATTATAATTACTTATTTTTTATGCGTAACTATATTCAAATCAACGTTTCAGCAACTAACTAGTACCAAGAATAGTACTTGAAATTGTTTAGCTATCTTCAACCCATTAAAGAGATAAAATATTTACGAGAAATATTCACAAAATACGTCAACACGCATACGCGTACAGTCTTTTTAAATAATTAACGTTAATTTATCATAAAATACGTTTAATACCGTGCGTCCTGTGTGTTTTACAAAAACCATGTTTATTGAGGAGGAATGTAAATGACAAAAACCTTTTCCACCACGAGACACAAACTCCAAAAAGAGAAAACTTTTATGTGGTATACAAAGCAACAACGTGTACTGCAAAATAGATACAGCTGCATTGAATCACCCTGTAGAAATATAGGACTTGTCACTACGCAGATGCATATATTATGTAGGTATGATAAGTATGGTTGCTATGCGAAGGAATTCTCTAAACAATACTTTTAAATAGTACACATTCGTTAACATGGTATAAATATCGTTGAAACTGCCCCTAACGACATTCAGTTGAATCCAGAGAACCTTTCATCATGAACATAAAAGTTTTTGTACCGGTTCTGTGGCTAATTTGCAGCAACCATAGTAAGTAACCATTATACCGTGCCGTCGATATGGAAGTACTTATTTTATTTAGAAATGTTTCAAATGATTTTTATTGTTGAACTCTTAAAGATGGGTTACTGGCACAAACTTCGTCCGATGTGGAACCAGTAGGGGCAGGCATTGGAGTTGGAGTAGGAGGAGATGGTTCAGAGATAAATTCTTCCATTGCTAGTGGTGGAGAGGGACAAGGGGGCACTGGAGGTGGTGTAGTTGATATAAGTGGCGGACAACTGGGAGGCGACGGTTCTGGTGTTGGAGGAAACGGCGCTGGAATAAATGGAAATGGTGCAGGTGGTGCAGGAATAGGCCATGGTGGCAATGTAGGTTTAAACGTAGGACATGGAGGTACAGGATTAGGTGGAGCGGGCGGAGTAGAAAATGGAAACGTCGGAAGTAACGGTGGTCTCGGACTAGGTGTAGGGGCAGGAGGAGCAGAATCTAATGATTCGTCGGAAGCAGGATCGAATCCGTTAGGTCTTGGGCTTGGTGTAGGTGTTGGTGGCGATGGTTCTCCAATCGATAGTTCCATTGCTAACGGTGGTAGTGGTCAAGGAGGAGCAGGTGGCGGCGAAGTAGATATATCTGGGGGTCAGTTGGGTGGAAATGGTAATGGACAAGGAGGCGATGGTGTAGGAGTAAATGGTACAGGTCAGGGTGGTCCAGGAATTGGAAGCGGAGGTGGTGTTAATCTGAATGTGGGCCAAGGTGGCACAGGAGTTGGGGGTCATGGTGGTCTTGCGAATGGCACTGTAGGTGGAAGCGGTGGACCAGGTGTAGGAGGCGGATTCGGTGGAGCTAGCGCTAGAAAGGCATCTCACAAAAGCAGAAACAATGCTCGAAGTAAGTTATCATAGTTGTAATTGTGTAACACTTTCTTTAACAATAGTCAATTTTTAGAAGCCAAGTCTGCTAAAGGACGTAACAATAAATCCAAGGCCCAAGGTAAATCCAGCAAGGCGAAAACAGTAGCAACAAGAAATAACAGGAAACCTGCTGCCGTAAAAGGGCGTTCCAACAAGAATCAACACAAAAGTCGAATTTATGAGAAGAAGCAGCACTAATATGAATACTAGACACATGTAAACCTATAGTTTAACTTGTGATAAATTTATAAATAAAAGTAGCACGCATATATCGCTTTTTTTAAACACACATCTACATACAACTATTCAGCCAAATCCATGTTTCTGCTTTCCCCATATATGCAAGGTATTTCATCCGCATGCAGACATAGTGTCGTAAAAGAGTACTAAACATATAAGAGAAATATAATAAGATAAAAAATATATTGAAAAGTCTTAAACAATGTGACTAGTCAAGCCAACTGTTTACGAAATATGAGCATTTTTCTGTTTTGTTTTACTAATATCTTAACGCCAAAAAAACACACTTTCTGTTTGATCTTACCTGAAAGGTTTAGTGTATGCACCACGTGTAATAATTATGACCAGTCCCAATAGCGAATTGAACGATGCTGCCAAATCGGAACCTATTCTTTAACCTCAAGAGTCAATTCTGTAACGTTACTACCTAGAATCGGTTTCAGACTCTAAAATTTGCAATTTGATGCCCATTCTAGAATCGAGAATCGAATTCCGTTCCTAAAATCAGGAATATGGAATTGCGATTTCATAATCAGGAATCGTATTCCGTTATCCATACTCGGGAATCACTTTCCGATTCTACAATAGAAACCGATTCTAAAAATGAAGAATCGCACTTCAATTCTAGAATCAAAGATTTGTGTTTGATTCTAAGAATTCCAAATGATGTTTGTAACAAATCCTATATGATAGGTATAACGTCTGATTTTTAGTGAAAATGTATTTTTATTTTTCGCTATAATTAAAATTTGTTTTAAACTCGTATAAACACATGTAAGAGAATAAATCGCACTATGATGCCAAATCAATAAAATGGCATAAGGAAAAGTAATAGGCAGGAAGAGGATTTAGTCACTAATATATACAGATATTGCAGATAACATAATGTTAACAGTAAAAGAAACCCGACAAGTGACAAGCATAGCAGTACGATTCCAGCGGTATTTGAAAGAAATGAAAATTGAGTTAATTGTAGAGAAATTTAAGATTCAAGTTTTTAGAAAAGGTGGGGAAAGGGAGATAAAGGAAAGTGGATGTGGCAGATAACGAATTAGAAGAAGTAAAAGAAATAAAATATGCATGATACACATTGCAAATACATAATGGACCAGAAAACAATTAAGAGAAACGACAGGTAAAGCTTTGACGCAAATGAAGCAAATATGGGGCATAGGAAAAAGACAACTAGGAGAAAACTTCAAAAAGAGGTTAATGCTATTCGACACAATAGTAAAAAGCATAGTGTACCTTACACCATGGTAAAAAGTATAATCTTGTATGGAGCAAAAATATAGGGCTGAGAAGAAAGGAAAGAAATAGAAAAATTGCTGATAAAGTATCTAAAATGGTTAGTGGGAATTATACATAAACACACCAACATTCATACTGCTACTACTACTGCTACTACTGCTAGCTATGAAGAAGATGAAGCAATTATTGGGCATGGGAAAAAGACAACTAGGAGGAAACTTCAAACAGAGGTAAATGCTATTCGACGCAATAATAAAAAGTATAATCTTGTATGGAGCAAAAATATGGGGCTGGGAAGAAAGGGAAGAGGTAGAAAAATTGCGGATAAAGCATCTAAAATGGTTAGTGCGAATTGTACATAAGCACATCAGCATATATAGTGCTACAGAAAGTGAAGAGAAGAAAATTAAGAATAAAAATGGGAGATCAGACAATAAAACATGAAGAGTAAATAAGAGAAACGACAGAGAATATAATACTAGCGGAGTACTCAATCGAAATAAGAAATAAAAAGAAAAAAGCGTAAAAAAATGGGAAAAGGAAAGGCTACTGATGAAATGGTTCTTCACAACTAGAGGTAGAAAGAAGACGTCACCAACAAATAAGAGAAACAGTAAAGGCATAGCGTGGATGAAACAATTTCCTAGACGGCAAAAAAAGGAAGAATACATGTTGGTTATTGTTTTGACAAACTGTAGATTAGGTGAGAAGGTACATTCATTTGTAATCTTAACTGATTGCAAGCTGTAAAGCAGCAAAACAATATATACTACTCGTGAAGAGCTAACTCCCAAACGTTCAACAAAGCCCCTGTAGTTCTTAACATAAAGATGTTTTAAAAATTCATACATTCCAGGAGCTTGTTTTTTATAGATACGAGGCTATTTCAAATGAAATCCGGATTGTGATTATACTTGTTTATTTAATAACTGAATTGACAAAAAAATATTATCACTTTTCTATATAGTCCCCCTGCCTCTCAATACACCTTTTCCAACTGTCAACTAAAGCCTCTATTCCATCGGAGAAGAATTCTTTTGGTTTTGTGCGAAACCCTCATGCACCGCATTTTTCACGCTCTCATCATCTGGAAAATGCAACCCACCTAAAACACTTCTAAGTACTCCAAACATATGGTAATCGCTTGGTGCTAGATCGGGAGAATACGGAGGATGTTCAATAACTTCAAATCAAGTTTTTCTATTACTGCCTTGGTTTCCATCGACCAACGCGGCCGAAAATTGTTGTGTTGGAGCAAAACACATTTTAACAGAAATCTGCGTCGTTTTGTCCTTATAGCTGGCTTCAGTTTATCTTTTCATAGGTTGCAGTATGAATCACTATTGACTGTGGTAGCCTTCATCATGTAATCTTCTACAAGTACTTCTTTCTTATCCCAAAACACAGTCAACATTACCTTTCCAGCCGATGGAGCAGCTTTAAATTTTTTGGGTTTTGGTGATGCTGAATGACGCCATTCTATGATGATTGCTTACATTCTGGCTGAAAATGCTGAAACCAAGATTCATCCCCAGTCACTATACGATTTAGAAAGGCAGCTCCCTCTTTTTCATAACGTGACAGAAGAGACAGTACAAGCTTCAATCCTTCTTTGTTCAGACGTTAATTGCCTAGGGACCCATCTCGCACAAACTTTTCGTTATTTCAACTGCTCAAAAACAATATTATGTGTAGAACAGATACTCACATTAATTTTTGAAGCAGTTTCTTTTAGTTTTATGCGTCTGTTTTGTAAAATGAGCTCTCGCACAGTTCTAATGTTCTTTTCAATGGTTACACGGTTTGCTCGTCCTGGTCGTCGTGCATCTTTCACAGTTTAGGTGCCGTTTTTAAACTTTTTTTCCCATTCAAGCACACTTGAACGAGCTAAACAGCTACTTCCGTACACTTTAAGCATTCTTGAATGAATTTCAGAAGAATTCACTCCTTCTGCTGTTAAAAATCTCATCACAGAACGCATTTCTTCGCTGGTGCAACTTTGAAGTGACGCCATAGCTGTCAACTGAGGAATTAAATTTGTCTTTTGTTTCCAGACACTTAATAATCAATTCATGGCCTCCCTAAATGTGTCAACAAGTCATTATTTTCATTATTGGTAATAGGGAGTGTATTTAACTTAGTTAAAGATGCAATCCGGATTTCATTTGAAACAGCCTCGTACATTCACTAAACAGTGCAGTAAAATAATTTTATTTCTCTATAAATTTATCGGTTATCGGCACTCATTGACGTTGTTAGCAAGAAATATATTTGTAAATATAAATATCATCTGCATACTGATATCTCTATTTAATGACGTTTCTAAATTCACGATTTTGAAAGCAATTTTAATGTTCCCTGTACCTCGCATATGAAGCGTCGTATTCTGATTTATGAGTATATCGTTCATTGCACTTTAATATTTATATCACAGACCAACTATTTTATATGGATAGATGCACACAGGATCTGCATCTTCTCAGTGAGAGAATCTGCACCTTTTCAATGCCCGGCTTAGCTCGAATTGTTTGAGTAGAGGAATTATTCTCTGCTACCAGAGAAACTGCAGTCAGTATGCGCAGCATACTTTAATAAGTACTTCAGAGTAAGCAAAAAAGTTGATATAGCATTTGGAGACCTGAAAAAAGCTTTCAACAGTGGGAAATGAAACATAATGATGAAAATTCTCAAAACACTAAAAGTGGATTACAGAGATCGTAGAGTAGTCAGACAACTATACAAGGTGGCCATTGAAAACGATACAGACGTGTTTTCTAACACCTCAATTCTTCAAAAAACGCCCTAAATCGTCAAATTCAATTGCCAAGAGAACATGTAATACGGCTATCTCTGTTCATCTATCTTCAACCCCTAAATTGGGGTAATATTCACCCTATATATTTTAAACGGCAAGAAGTGTCAAAAGCCATGCCATTTGAAAGCCCGACGAATTCGTTTTACTACAGTATTTTTATTTTGTGATTCTGAGAATTAGTTCCCGTGGAAATACAGTCCATATTTTCAGGATGGTAAACGTTCGAAATGAGCACCAACAGCGTCCATGCAGTAATAAAGGTTCTATTTAAAATATCGGTGCGCATTCTGACGCATTTGTGGAGATAATACGATAATAGTGTTGGCCACTTAAAAATGTGAAGCATTGGAGTTTGACGTCCTCAGGAGCGATGTCCTGATCAACGTCACGGGCGACAATCGAAAAAGTTGGTTGTTTTTTGGGGATTGGGTAGTGGATATCTTGCGGAGAAGGGACAAACTTCCAACGTTTTGCTGTTGGTGGCAGTACGGAGTTTGGACTGGGTAAGACCATCGAGATATTGCAGAGTGATAAAGAGAGCAATTTTATTATACCTAATTAAGGACGAGGGTCCGGATACTCTTAAAGCCTTGGGAGATCAGAAAGCAATAGAAGGCGTTTTGGGGAGCAAAATTATCGGGGATGTTCCTTATTGAGTATTTATACAGGGTGTCCTTTAAATACCTTAAAAGCTTCAGGTAGCACTCTTCTGTAAGAAATACAGTCCTCAAAAACACTAACACGAACTTCCTATAGTGCTTAGTTTCCTCACACGAGACACTTAAAGAATATTATACTTGGCAACGTTGACGATGGCTTTGCATTTATGGAGAATTTAATTAGTAGGCCGACATTACATGAAGCAAAATCGAGATGTCCAAAAATTGCGTTTTTATCATTTAAATTTTTAAATTACATAATATTCATTTATCATTTTTAACCGCGTCTGGTAAAAAGAGGTAATTAATAAACTGAATGATAGTGATGTTGATTTAAAAATTAGACTGTTCATTATTACTCTTATGTGATATTTTTTAAATTGTTTGAATCATTCTGCCAATGCAAACTATTCTGCTGGATTTTAAATAATAAAACCAAACACCCTTATGCACAACCCTTTTTGTATTTTATTAATTTACAAATTGTTCAAAATTTCTGCCTCCAACTTCGTGGCATTTCATTGCCCCTGTA
>JABXWE010067860.1:0-10600 GCA_014611495.1 Limonius californicus | reverse complement strand
ATATCTATAGGATATTTTAATACAATAGAATATCTCATATACAGTATAGTTTTAACACAATATCTTTTAAATAGACAAGGCATTTAATTTATGTGTTTTGTAATGTTTAAGATATTATTATCTAAACATTTCGTAGATGTTTTTAATAATAATATTCCAGAAACGTTTTTATGGTACCCTCCTATAAATGCTTAAGCAGCTTTAGTTAACAAAAACTATGTATGATACATTTTTATATCATGGTTTATTATAATTTTATTACATTAAAATAGTGTAAGTTACGCAATTTTGCATTTCAATTTTTAGTTACACTGTGTAACTCAAAATGAAAGTTCGTTCCACAATCAGTTTAGCTACATGTACACCTTAGTTGATATATTTCCAACTACGGATAACTGATTGATCAATATTTATCAATACACCATGTACGTATACTGCCATCTGGATAAATATCGATATCAAATTTTATCTTCTAACCCTCCGTGTGCAACACTTGCAGGGTTATTATTATTATTACGTTACATATCGTTTTCGAATTTTTCTCCCTCGTTCACCCTAGTTCACCCCAGAGATGAGTAGCTTCAAGTACCTATGTCTCCGTCTATTTCCATTGCTAACGCAATAGGACAGCAGGAAACAGGGAAAGCTACCGAGTTCGTACTTTCAGCAGAGTTAGACTTTTAGCATGAAAGTGTAATATCCAGTACGCCAAATTCATATTTCTAAATTTTTTTCTAATAATACTTTAAATGAGCGCCCTCAAGGGATCGCAAATAGGCCTGGGAATTCAAAATACAAGTGCAGCTTTTTTCGTAAGACATCCATAATATCTCTTTCTTTATCTTACCCAAAATAGAGGTAATTGGTAATGTCTTTCTCCTTGTTATGGTAAAATTGGTTACAGTCTTGTCAGTATTTTTATTTTAGGAAAGGTAGGTAAATTTTGATACTGGGTTATATGTATTATGTTCTTAAAACGTTTAGAAATATTTCACTAAATTAAGTCTAAATATAAGTAGGTTTATTTTAGTCCAGTTTTTCCATACTATGGCAATTCTTTTATAAGTTGTTATCAATTTTCCGATAACTATTTCACGTTATTACAATACTGGAAATGATGTAAACTAATTTTAAAAAAACAGTATTTAGAACGGCCGTATGTTACTGTAACTACGATCATAATGGATCTCGCTTATTTTAATTAATTTTAGGGCGTTTTAGTAACCCCTTAATTCTTATGATTTTTACGGGGTTATTGATTGCATTTGTAAAACAGGAGAAATCGCACGGGCTGTAGTTCTAATCGTGTTTAAAGCACACCATACACGAAGCGATTTATCCAAGGGCCATTTGTCACTTCGACATATCGCTTTCAATTTATTGAAAGGACCAGGATGCCACGCCTGTGTGGATATATCGATAAGGGATTCCTATATTACATCCAGTTCAGACAAAACAATAAGGATGATATTTGGTTATTCTGCCTCCTAAATAAAAGTAACAAACATGCGTATCTCGTTCTTCGTGCTTAAATTCCAATGAAAGTATTGCCTTGCGCCACTCACAGAAAGTATATACTTCGTTGAGTGATAAAACCCATATATATATTTCTTATTTTTGTAAATACTGCCTAGTAAATCAATAAATCCACAACGACAACTGACCACTCACAGTTGATTCATCGAATGATCAACATGCGACGTTCGAAAGTAGTTTATCATCCCATGAGTGCCTTGCCTAAGATGAGGTGTGTTAAACTTCAAATGGAACAAATGCATATCAATAGAGATGAAATGCTGCCTGAATGGTGATGTCATGTGCTGCAATTATTAAGGGCGGTGTCGTTTTAATACAGGTAATAGCTAATCTTCTAAAAAAGTTCCAGTGTCCCAGCTGCATGCTTACGATATGGTAGGAAAATTTTTCAATAGTTCATATTCCATTCTGTTATAATATGTTAGAAACCTTCAAAGCTCTAGGTATATTGGGGGATGCTTCGAATCAGCTGGGTAAACAAAGTTAGGAATAACGATGTCCTGCACCAAATGGACAAAGAACAGAAGTAGTATGGCCAATAAAAGTTCGAAAACTTCAATACTTTTCACACCTGATGCTACATCCTGAAAGACAACATCCTACACCTGATTATGTAGAGCAAGATAACCGGAAAAAGAGGCCCATTTCGAAAAACAATTTGGCTCCGCAACCTGCGAGTTTAGTTTCAAAAATCTACCACATCGTTATACCGAGCGTTTAGCAATAAAGTCATATCAGCTACATGCTGCTAACGTTCGGTAACGCACAAGGCACGAGAAGCAGAAAAAAGTATATTAACCCTGATAATTGCTATTAGTGATCGACATCACATTCCACCTCACTCACCTTGCAAATAAACACTTTCAACTTGAATTTTATGTTCTGAGATTCAAGTTTAATTGTTAGGAATATTTCTTATACATAATTATAACTGATGAACATTAAAATTATTACACAAACACAGTACGATATATTTTTACAGTTCCGTTTTTTAAATGTTGTATTGTCTAAATCTCCTAAATGCCCAGATATTATAATTATAAACCAATCTAGTTTCATGTAATTAAGGTTATGCAAATACAGCAACTCGAGAAACAAATTGCCTTGTATTTTGATGTCCTGCTGCTACTTAGTTAAAATGCCAAGCAACCGAGTGTGTCCTTGTTGTTTTTCTGGGTCTCATTCCAGAATTTCTAATGTTTATTTCCGCTCATAACAGAACACCATTTACAGGAGCAACGAGATGGCTTGCTTAATGTTTAAAAACTTTGATGACTCTAGCAGCTGTTCATGTTGTGGTTCGTGTTCTCTCGCTCACTCGTTACGTTTTCGCATCAGGAAAACTCATTTACTATAATTTTTTTCGCTCACTACTCTTTTGCTGCATTTTGTAAGCTTAAGCACATTTATTCTTTCCTGTAAACGATATTTGGATGAAATGTTTTCTGCAAAAATGTAAGTATAAATGTATTTGTAAAGAGCTTCGTATTATCACCACGGTTATAACCACATTCAGAAAAAAAATCATAAGAAAAATGTAATCGTGCACGCCAACATACACTAACCATAGCCCCTTTCGGGAATTTTTAACACACTCCTTTTTTGTAAATTATTACACTATAGCGGATTAGAATAAATAGAGTATTGATATTTTTAATATTATTGGCCATTTCTAGCAGGATTTTATTAATAAAAAATATGTTGATACGCGAAAGCCTATAAATAAAAACTGTATTGGAAAATACATTTCCATTTTAACTTCCATCGCGAAATTTCAACTTTAAATTCGAAATTTAATTACTTTTGCATGGGCGGCTCTTGTAAGCTTTCATAAAAACAGGTAAAAACTTCGTTTCGTAAGATGCTACTGACTCACAAGACTCTGCCTTGAAACATTAAATTTCAAGAAAATTACTATGCTTTTATCATCGTTATGCATTGTAAATTTCATTTTTATATTTTCTGCCGTAATGGGTTTTATGTTTATTTATTTAAGCTGATTGAGAGACATGTTAGGTGCTACAAAGCGAAATATGTATATTTTATCAAATTGGTTCATGGTACAGTAGAATCGCTATAATGTGAACAATCATTTACGTGGACGGAGCACTAACATGACCACCCGAATTATATATTTAAGCTCCATATAATGTTAATAGCAAGATTTTTATTACACTTGGTAATGTGAATAATAAATGTTCGAGTGTAAAGCATACTACTATTATCTGATGGGAATATTCTAAGTATCTCAGGTGCTTAATAGCAACGACCTATAAAATTTATAATGGGAAGAACGGGGTTAGTCTATAAGGTGAATGGTAAGTATTTTGAACTTGCAATCGAAAAACCACATTAATGTCATGTAGGGTTTAACTTCTATTAAGACGTTTAGTGTTACTGCAAACCTCTCTATTCACTATATTCAGAATAACATCATTTTAAAATAAATTATAATATAAGGGCGTTCCATATAATATCTGTTTAATGCAACCTTGGATGTATATTAACCATCCAGAATGATATTTGTTTCAAGGAATGCATGGGCCACGTTTTGTTATCATCGAGTGTATAACACGGTTTCATAGACTCTAAATTTTATTTACACACTAATACATATAGTGTACTAAGTCCTGGGTACCTGGTACATAAACATTGGCGTATTAGCATTTAATTTGTTCGAAAAGCTTAATAATTATTTAATAACTTCTTGCATTAAATATCTACAACGCATCCATTTCACTTTTTCTTTTAGATCGTTTTGTGGAAACGCCGATAAACATTGCAAGTAAAAATAAAAGTTTCATTTATAGATAAATAGAAGTTTATTAAAAGTTTACAAAAAATATCAGACCCTTTGCGAAACTCTAAGATCGTATGGTCACATTCGGACTGGTACTGAATAGACAAATATGAATGTTTTTATTTTTAGTATTATTGACCCTTCCCGTACGAAGATGAGCCAATGAAGATCCTAGCTGAACTCTGTCCACAAGGAATGTCTTGAAACATATGAAAACCTAGAAGGAATTTTTTTGCTCTCATAACCCCCAATATCAAAACTTCTACTCTAAATCATTCATTGTACGGTGCGACTCATTTAAAGCGAGTTTGGGTACAATGAGATCCGGTATATAAGGAGTGTTTAAATGTTAGGATTTGCATCGTTTACTGTATTGTATATTCCGCTTCTAGTTATTGCTCGTCCCGGACATAAAAAGTACAATTACATTTTTTGTTGCAGGATTACTTAGAAAACACATATTTACTTCTTAGTAAACATTACATCCAATACAGGACCACTTTCTTTTTAATTTTCTCTGCTTAATTCCATCAACGTACCCCGGTAATTTCCGTGTTTAATACCAAGCGATAATACGCTTTAGATAATCCTCATTATTATGAAATTTTTCTGGAACTGGAAGTAAAGAGGTAGCTTTGGGGTCAATTTTTAATAGTGGCGAAGCTTTTCGTCTATGAAATATCTTTACAAATAATCGCAGGTATTTAAGTATTAACGTTTTATTTGTAAAAATGTTCTTTTTGCTGGTACTAAACATGAAATTTACGTTTTAGTACTGTAAGTATTTTAAGTTTCTAAAGTTATAAAGATATAATGAGCAAATATTCGCAGACCCTAAGTTCTCGTTAAAACAAAGTAGAAGTGTATATTATTATTTATTCAAAAATTCTTGAATTTGAACTTGAAATTTCAAGAAAATTGAAGTGAAATTAATTCGTCATGTATTGTGCTTTCATTTTCTTGTTTTCTGCAGTAATTTGTTTTATCTTTGTTTACTTAAGTCTATGTAGGTAAGTAATATCAGTTACTGTGCAATGAAATATATTATTTCATCAAACTGGTTCATGGTACTTTTTATTGTAAATACTACAGGTTCACCTTACAACGCCTTTTTATTAGCTGATATTTTCTAAACAGATGTACCTACACCCATACGGTGTATCTGACCGCTGTGGGTACTATTTCTGTCGGCGCCCATGCATACAAATTTAATACTTTGCCGAAACAATTAAAACTTAAATTCAAATCCATTGTCCTACAAATGTCAAAGCATTAAATAAACTTTTACAAATCTCCTTGAAGTGCCATGAAAAATTGTGAAAATTCACCAATAAAATTCGGCCGTGATAATCAGCGTATTGATCTACTCTTTTCTATTTGCAATCTAGTCTTACAAATCCCAGCAAGAATGTACGTGGCCGCGTACTCATAAACACAACCTTGAACAAAATAAAAACATAAAAGGAGCCAGTTCTTGGTTACGCAACAGCTACCATGCGGGGCATAAGCATACTATTGCAGTCGCTGAGACGTGCAGTCTGCCGGCCACGCATATAGGAAGTAAGAATGAATGTATTTGTACAGTTTGCACAAAAGCAAGAACGTGCTATGGAAGAACAAATGTTTCAATTAGGTGCGCAAGTCTTTCAGTCACAACTTTTCACACCTGACACCGAGTTTTTCAACTGCTTTTTTGTGTAACTTTTACCCCAGAAAACCAGAAATATGAGTAGCAAATCCTACTATTCCGAAATTTGGCAACCTAGAAATTTTTATAACAACCAACCTCGCATGAACTTTTAGGCAACATTAGCGGATAAAAATTTAATGAGAGCACAAATTATATTGTTTCGAGGTACAGCGAGATCTGTGCCACCAAAGTTAGCTTAATTTGACGGCCATCTTTCGCAATACTTCGCTGCTGGGCGTTGGTAAATTTCCTATGCGATTGCAGATTGCAACGGTATAAAGTCAGTCCTATAAATTTGCCATTATTTCGGATACCGTGGTAAACAGACACAAGGCAGTCGCAGTAACTACAAATAATACGTTTTACTGAAACTAAATACGTATTTTGTCAAGTACTAGCTGAACCCGTGGAGAACCCCGCACGCTTTGTTTGGAACTTAAAAAATAATGTTTTATGATTCAGATAAGACGATTTTCGTCTAATACAATATTCTCTATATTTCAAATTTTCTTTTGCATTTCCCTGATTGTTCCTAATGTAGTTTTTAATGAAAAACCTTATATTGTTTATCTTGCTGCACTCCATTGAATAGCTTTTTAATTTAACATTCAAATATTCACTAATTAGGTATTCAAAAGTGTATTTACAGAAATACAAATAGGTTCAAACATAATTGTTTTTATTTGTAGTGTTTAGAATATGAAAACTGTAATCGTGTTTTTATGAATACGGTCCAAAAATAATGTGTAATAATGTGTGTTTCGAAGAGGTGGCAAAATGCATTTTTTAATATGCAATGTACGTAAGAGTGAGCTAAAAATAATGCTTTCTGAATAGAGTGTGGAAAATAACTTCTTTACGGGGTACATAGTGAAAGTATATAGTTATGGGGATTGTTTCTACATACATTTTTTTTAATTGTAAGGTTGTTATACGAATTTTCACTGTTTTAGAGGTAGACATACTATTTAAGCATAAATGTAATATCATTTTATAAATGAACTTTTACAAATCACTCCAGTCAACTACTTCCCCGAAACCATTTTAAAAATACATGAGTATTTTATATGATTCCCCTAATGATTACTTCTATTTAACACGTCGTGGTGGTATGAAGTATAATAGATCTCATTTAATGCCGCCTGTCATATTTACATCTGCTGTAGCATAGACAAAATATAAGCCCCTCCAGACTTTTGAAGATAAAAATTTTGTAATTATCGGAAACGTCATTTTATGATCATTTTTTCAAGAGATGAACTTATTTTCTAACGGTAGCGGGTGCTAAGCTATTTAAAGTTAAATAGTACATTTCAAAGAAAGCTAATTTGAAATATATCTAAAGTGTAGTTCAATTGATACTTATGATAATTTAGTACCACGTCCAAGTAAATCAAATCTATGCCCCTGAACCCCCAAATATTCTAGTCATGCCACAACTATATGACATAGCTGCGTTATTATAATAACAACCATCGTAATAATTTAATTGGTAGTTTTCCGGGGCTTGAACCGGCACATCGGCGTTTCAATTTTTGTTTCTTAAAGGATGTATTTTATTGCAAAATACCACGACGACTGTAGCATAATTATAAAACCATCAGAAATAAGCTGCATATTTTGCCAATCTTCAAATACTTTCTAAGCATGGATGATATAATTCTATCAACTTCATAACTTTTAAAAACATTTAAATATGCACACATTTTATGAAATTTCCTTTCCGGATAAACATTTTAAAATAAACATGACGACTGTAGCATTATTATAAAATTATCAGAAATAAGCTGCATATTTTGCCAATCTTCAAATACTTTCTAAGCATGGATAGAGATATAATTCTATCAACTTCATAACTTTTAAAAACATTTAAATATGCACAAATTTTACAAAATTTCCTTTCCCGATAAACATTTTAAAATAAACATATTCTTGCCTTTCGTTGCCTTACCAGCAATAAAATTCTACTTTTAAAAATATAATAGTAAATTAAATGTTTGTTCGACAAGCAAGCAGAACGAGCGAAAGCGTTGCTGTAGCGGAATTCCCATGGTCTGTAAGTCATATTCTTCAGTATTTTGAAGCATCCTCTGCTGTTTTTTTTTTGCTGTATAACCAATAATTGCACTAAGGATGTATTTATTATGAATTTGTTTTTAGAGATCAACAAATGGCAATCATTGCAGGTTTATGGTATAATATAGTTAACATTTTTAGAATGGTTAATTTTTAAGTTTTTGATCAAATTCGATTATGTAAAATCGCTTTAATATATACAGAATGTTTCTGAATAGCATGCTAATATTCAAGGAGGTTATTCTTGGGTCCATTTTGAGAAAAAAACTTCATATGAACATATGTCCTAAAGGTCTTAACTTTTGAACTACAGAGTGCTAAAATTTTAAGAAAAAATTCTTTTTTTATGATGACTTTGGTATGACCCTAGATATTTTTGTGAAACGTAGTACGCATCTTCTACGCATCAAAAGGCGTTTTCTGCTGTACAACATAATTTTTTATTCTTGCCAGTTGCGTTCGTGCGGGATTTGCATTGAATCATTTTAAAGAGAAAAGTGATACGCCACTGTTTTTTCTTAAAGTAAAAATTATTTTTAAATCCTCATTCCTTTCTGAGCAAATCTGGTTTCTTGATTTTTTTCGTTTGACGTACGGTTTTCGCATAAAAAAATATAATTCATTCATTTGCACGTTGTTATGAAATTGGGTATTAAAATTAACAATATTATTAAAAAAACATGGTCCATTTTACGAATTCTGAGTTTGCAGATATGCATTACATGTATGGGGGGTTTGCTGATGGTAACGCACTGGAAGCCACGCGGTTGTATGAAGACCGCTTTCCGAATAGAAATATTCCGGATGCACGAACATTTTCAAACATTCATAGAAGGTTGTGCGAAAAGGGAAGGGAACCAGACAATCATCTAAAAGAGTACAACGTACTGTAAAAACACCAGAAATTGAGGTAGCGGTTTTGAATTCAGTTGAGGAAGATCCCGATTAAGTACACGAAAAATTGGGAACAATTTGAATATCTCACATATTCTTGTTTGGAAAATTCTCCATGACTTTTTATTATATCCCTACCACAGCCAACGGGTTCAGGCTCTACTCCCTCGCGACTTTCCATTAAGGATGAACTTTTGCCAATGGTTTCTTCAAAAAGTGTATGAAAACCCATTATTTGATACTGAAATTTTATACACCGATGAAGCCAATTTTTCCAGAAACGCCATCCAAAACTTTCACAATAATCATTCTTGGGCCGACGAAAACCCACATGCAATCTTGGAATCCCGTCACCAGGAGTAGTTTTCCCTTTAAGTGTGGGCTGGAATATGCGGTGATTATTTAACTGGACCCTATTTTATTCATGAGAGGTTGAATGGGCATAATTACCGGCAGTTTCTCGAAGAAGAATTGCCAGCGTTGATGGAAGATGTTCCCATTTTAGTAAGAAATCGACTGTGGTTTAAGCACGACGGGGCACCAGCGCTTCAGTGCTCTGGCGCGCGAATATTTAAACGAAAATTACAATAATCGCTGGATAGGTCGCGGAGGACCACAGGCTTGGCCACCTAGGTCCCCGGACCTCAATAGTTTAGATTATTTCCTGTGGGGTCACCTTAAAACATTGTTTTACAGCACACCAATTCATACTGAAGAGCAGTTGAGAAATCGCATCATAGTTTCTTGCGAAAGTATTAGAAACAGTCCCGGCATTTTCCAAAGAGTACGTGAGTCCATGAGAAGAAGAGCAGAGGCATGCATATTGGCAGGAGGTGGACATTTTCAACATCTGATTTAATTTATTTCTTTGTGCGTTCAGTGTAATTTTGCGTTAGCATTCCAAAATGTATTTAGATTACTTTAATTTCATAATTTTAACCTTTAAAAATTATTCTCTTGAAAAAATTATCGTTTAAAGTTACATAAATTGCTTTTTCTCGTAAGTGGTCTAGCGAGATGCAAATGAATGAATTTTATTTTTTTATGCGAAAACCATACGTCAAACGAAAAAAATCAAGAGACCAGATTTGCTCAGAAAGGAATGAGGATCTAAAAAATAATTTTTACTTTAAGAAAAAGCAGTGGCGTATCAGTTTTCTCTTTAAAATGATTCAATGCAAATCCCGCACGAACGCAAGTGGCAAGAATAAAACATTATGTTGTACAGCAGAAAATGCCTTTTGATGCATAGAAGATGCGTACTACGTTTCACCACAATATCTAGAGTCACACCAAAGTTATCAAAAAAAAAAGGAATTTTTTTCTTAAAACTTTAGCCCCGTGTAGTGCAAAAGTTAAGATCTTTAAGACATATGTTCATATAAAGTTGGACCCAAGAATAACCTCCTTAAATATTAGCATGTTATTCAGAAACACCCTGTATATATATATATATATATATATACATATATACATTATGTTTTACACAAACATGCATATAATTAGTTGACAGCTCTTTTATTTGTAAATATATGCTCAAGCTTTTCTTCATGATATATGCGTTTGTTGTACAGAAACTTACTTATATGTAGAACTGAATGAAA
>JABXWE010067858.1:0-13898 GCA_014611495.1 Limonius californicus | reverse complement strand
AAAAATTATCAAACATAACTTACATTGACGTTAACGTAAACATTACCAAACAGAATTTACATTGATATCAATATCAAGATTATCAAACAGAACTTCATTGACATTAACATAAACATTACCACACGGAACTTACGTTGTCACAATTATCAAAATTATCAAACAGAACTTATATAACATTAACATAAAAATTACAAACAGTTACCGTTTTCTTAATTCGTTTCCTTAAGATTTTTACATAGTTTTATAAATTTTACTATTTTTAATTTTTTAATTATATTTTCCTGTTTTTAATTTATTTTTTTCAAGACTTAAGCATTAACTAAACTAAATACTATTCCTAACCTAAATCTCCCCTTTATATTGTATTTCATAAATAAGTATAAACAATCCAATTCCCCTTTTAGAACGTAATAAGTTTATTTCAAATTCATTCTTAATTATTTTATGATAATTAACTTTTAAGTAGATTACTTCTTGTTTAGTAGTTAATACTTGCATCATAATATTTTTATTTTCCTCTAATACTTCAACACCTTCCTCCTGTAATATTTCAACTCCTTCCTCACTAATTTGTGAGCCATCTAAACTATTTCCATCAAATACTTTGCCCATTTTCATATCGTGTCCTTCTAATTCCATATCATTTTCATACAATCCTCTAGCCCCTTCCTTATCATTTCCATCAAATTTCCCTATCATATTCCTATCATATTTAGCAATCTTTCCTATCACATTCCCTTCATATTCATAAACCTGTCCTATCATATTTTTATCATATTTACCAATCCTTTCCTCCTTGTTTTCATCATATCTATCAATATTTCCTATCATATTCATAAACCTTTTCTATCATATTCCTATCACCTTTACCTATCATATTCCCATCATATTCATTTACCTTTCCTATCCTATTCCTATCATCTTTTTCTAACTTTTCTATCCTATTTCCATTATCCTTATCAAACTTCTCATCTAATTCCTGTTCTATTTCCTTCTTCTGTCTGGCTTCTAACAGTTTGGTATTTAATTCAATATTCTATTTATGTTTTCCCTTATCTCCTTATTGTTATCGTCCAATTTCTGTTCAATCCTAGTTCTCATCGCCCTCATCGCACTCATTTCTTCCTTTATCTCATCCCTCATTGCTTTCATCTCTTCCTTAACATTTTTACTCATCTTGTTGTTAATCGCACACATGTGTTTGTTGTTCCACGCAATTGTTCCTTTATTTCTTATCTCATTACTTTCATTCGTGCTTCATTGTTATAGTCCATCCTCTCAAACCACTTCATCAACTTCTCCATGGAGAACTCCATCTTGTCGGTTTCTTTCTTACTGCTAGCTTCTACCTCTCTCTCTTCTTCAAATAACACCTGCTCCTTCTCCACACCTATTCCAGTTATCTCTCTCCCTCTCATCTGCTACATCCCTCTCCTTCTGTTTCTCTTCCAGCATTCTCTCCTCCTTCTCCATTCTCTTTTTACCTTCCCTAGTCTTCTCAGTTTCTTCCGGCCTTTCCATTTTTTTCGCGAACAAAACAAATTCCAACCCCTTTACTAACAAATACTGCTTAAGATACGAGCTGTGAGCCCTTACGTTGTAAATTCACACATCGACTGTGCCTATCCAGCCCCACGTTCGTGCGCCAAACATTGCTATGTACTCCAATTAAATAATTCTAATGATTACCCCATGTTGGCGGCGCCAAAAATTGCTGTAGTTTATCCCTTCACAATAATAATAATTTGCGCCCTACGTTGGCAGCGACAAAAAGTTGCTATGTACGGCGATTCAATAAGTTGGCCCACGTTGAAAGTGTCAAAAATTGCTGTAGTTATTATCCGCCAACCAGCTCAAACATAAAATGTCATCTCAGAGAATCACTTGCGGCCTCATCTCGTACAAAAGAATTGAAAAAAAGGAACGTTTAACAAAAAAATTAACAACACGCGCAAATTCGTAGAACCTTCACCTTGCTTCAATGTCACCGCAACCAGTCCATCCCTTTTCAGCACCAACCCTTTCACTGAACCTTGGCACGCCAAAACCATTCTTCACCTGCGACTACTAAAACCTCATCTCGTTTTATTATGCTGTATTCTCCTTTTTTAGATATTACAGTTTATATCTGACATCCAAATAAAAAAAAACTCCCAAAAACATAACAAAAAATCAAAAACAAAACACTTCCTTTCTTAATTTACCTTAACTACCAATGACAATACAAAGATTATGACAGATGGGATAACTGTCATGCTGTCAAAACCCATTTTTAAAATATTATTAATTTACAACAAATCACAATAAAACCTTTAGATAGCACCCCCGCCCAATTAGTATCTAAGCCCCCCCCCCCATAATAATATCACAGCAATATATTCGGTGTCATTATGTTATTAATTGGTAATGCCCAAAGCACATGTTTATTTGATTTTATTAGATAACTCTGATAAATTGCATCAATTGAAAAAGTTACTTTAGGAAAGATAATCTATTTAAGTGCAACTGTGTTCCAGCGTAGCCTTATTATAATTTTTAGGGGTTGTATTTGCATCCACAATAAAGAATTTAATATTCTAGATGAAGTTGAGTATGCACTTGCTCATTTCCAACAAAATTTAATTAAAAGAACTTTACATCCAACCACCACGAAAGCAAATAAAACTAGGTCTTCGTAATTTTGTGAAGCCTTACGGAGTAGTAAGTTTGATAGTGCATTATCTCCACTTTCTTCGTGAATTACTTTGAAAGTATCAATGCGTACACGAAAATTTTTCTAACTAGATATTAGTTTTGTTTTAGTTGGCATCGCTTAATTAAGCGAACTGCAGAATGATAAAATGTTATTTATCCGCTGACGGGAACTAAGAATATAAATATTTTAAAACTAACAAAGTATTTGCTAGAAACGTAGGAATTTTAGGAAGTAGCTATAAAATTTGCAGTTCTAAAAGCACTGGCACATCATCTGTGGTGATTGCGTCGCCTTTAAAGGCACTGTTAGTGGGATGTTCGAACAATTTCTTCAATTAGCTTTTAAATCTAGACGCGAAAGTAATGCCTTCTCCCGCAAGAATTGGTACGAACATGTTACGTTATAATAGATCATCGCCTTGAATTTTTGTTGTGACAAGCTGTGCTGCAGACTTAATACTAAATGTGGTCATCTAAATCAACCACCCAAAGCATGTCTACCGTTCAACTTTTATATACTAAACAATATCGGCCGCTGAATAAGTTAGAGCGAGCTGTTCATTTATTAATAAACGGTTGCATCATAAATCTCTCTGGAATATTATTCACAATTCTGTGGACTAACAGTAATTTGGGAACGAAACGTAATCTATTTTCTTGGGGACAGTCAAATGTGCGTAAACGTAACGATCTTGCGCTGGGTCTTTCACCACCGTAATATGATTTTACATGAAGAGAAACTAGAATTTTGAATACGTTTCGACAAAATCATTCTGTAGGAATAGGATTTTTGTACTAATCGTTTTATATTTTGTTTGTCCTTGTATTTCTTAATAAATCTGTTTTGTTAAGCTTTGCTCAGTTGACGTAAAATAAAATAATCGAGGTTTCGTCGCTGGACGCTGCCCTCTTCGTGATATATTATATATTTATTGTGTCACAAAAATTAGTCTATAGAATGTATTTTTCTGCCGTAATGGTTAAAACGCTAGCAGTCTTGTCCAATCACTTACGTAATATTTTGTAAGCAGCTGTATTTCATACTTTTTCTAAGCGATGTGGTTAAAATGCTGGCCCATTTTAGTATATTATATTTATGACTGCCGGGAACCGAGATTCGGTCGTTGCAGGGAGATAATAAACAGTATATCCATGTTGTTTGGTAGTGGAACGTAGTGAAAGTGTGTATTTATATGTATTTGCTACCTGTAAGGTGGTGTAGATGAACTCAGGGTGTGTGCTGTAGTAGAGAAAGCTGTAGATAATTATTATGCTCACGATGACGTAGTACTGTTAGTAATTCTAATTACCGCGGCATTGTGCTTGTGGGCTTGCGAGCTCGCCAAGGGTCCTGAGTGGTGAGAGCAGCCTACCAGTATATTACAGTGATATTCTTGAGGAAGTCCGGTATCATTACAAAACAATTACAATACCAGCCGATACGTTGGAGTCCTGGTATCTCACGCGTATCTTGTTTGAACGAGAAAGTTGCACTTTACTAGTTGGAAAAGTATGCACTTGACAATTCCAGAATTCTGTTTTAAGCTGTTCAATGCTTGGCCGGTCCGTGACCTGGTGTGGTCACTGGATATGACCTTGATTTGGTTGACCGAGACGGTGGCCAGTGATCTCTGGATTGCACTTTGTGGAGTGGCCTGTAGACAGTCTGTCTCTCACACTTTTTCTTGTGAGACACGTACGGCGACCGGCCTTGGTCGTTTGGTGATCACAATGACATGGGGAACCCATTATCCGGTGGTAACATTCGTTTGCCTAGTACCCGTTACAGGTTAGCTACAATAGCATCCTCGAAAGATGATACTTGCTTCATTTGTTAACTGTGTACGAATTAAGAATGAAATCAAGACATGTACATTGGTTTTGGCTTCAAATTTGAAATTTAAAAACACAAATTGTGGTACTGAATATATTCTGCAACTGCCATACCGATGTTTATATTTCAAATTATGGAAAATTCGTCTAATATAGGTTCATTTAAATGTTATGTTCTATTTATTAAATATAGTCGCTATTTTACAAACAAACAGGTAATAAGAAACTAGTACTGAAACTATATTTCTAAATAAATAAACTTATGGATTAAAATAAAAAATAAAATTAATTAGGTTTATTATCACTGCTAGAACTAGAGTCCTCTAGATCGTCAGAATTTATTGCAACCTCTCCCAGTGCTACATCTAATAGACTTAAGTTTATGGTTCAATTTTTCCAAATTTCCGGAGTACATTGCTGTAAGATTTCATCCCACACGTCTATGACCTTGTCATCACCGTAGCCATCCCTTCCAATATGTTTAGCATAATACTTTTTAATATATACCCATATCATTTCGACTGCATTAAATTGGCAATGGTAAGGTGTAAATTGCAGAATTTAATACCATGGTTTCTTAATAATTCGTCCAGTACATAACGCTTTTCCTTTTTGTGTGATTTGGCTAATTTCAGTAATTCTACTTTGGGTAAGTTCAGATCGTAATAGTATTTGTAGTTTACCAAGCTACAATATTTTCCTCGGCCCAGGTTGAAGATGGCATCTCTTCAAGTAAAGTGGGGTGGTATGTGGCATCAGTAATAATTAATGAAGGTTCTTCTAAATTATTGATCAAGTGCTCTCTTAACCATTTCTTAAACACTTCTTCATTCATTTCACCATGATAGTCTTCCATTTGTGATTTTGATAAAAATTTCAAGAAGGCGTTTTCAGCAAAACCTGAATTACAGCCAGGATGGACTACAATAAAGTGTAACCTTATGGTTTCCTCACACTTCGTATGTCGTGATCTTGCCAAGACCTTCGAGAATTACCTTCTGTAAAACTCCAAGTTTCGTCCATGAGAACTACTCGTTGACGCAGTCAGGAATTCAAATTTTCCGTATAACTCTTTAAAAATTGAAGTCGCTTTCTTTGAACACTAGGTTTTTCCCATAAAACTCTTCGATTGTTAAGCTTCTTAAATTTAAAACCGATATTATGCAAAGTGCGATTTAGGCTGCAAAAGGGACAAGTAAGTAAACCGAAACCACAAACCATCTTAAATTATATAACTTGCTGTCTGAATACATCTTGTAGATTGTAGATTGATCTCGAATTACCATTTGTTAAAAATCAAGCAAAATCGGTAGATTTCAGGTTCATGCTTGGTCGCTTTGTACCAGAACTGACCAAAACATTGTTGTTCTTACTACAAGGGTTTAACTGTTTTAACGGAAGAAACGCGAAACCTTAGAGCGTCTGCCACACGCTATAAAATTATATTTTGTGTAATAAAAGTGTAATTCCAGCTAACGAATAATCGATTTAGTACCTCGTGGGCACATGAAAGTGGTATTACATGACCGCCATTCTCCTTTTCCCGTTCAAAGTAATCAAGCAACACTAACTGTTGACTTTGCGATCGATGCGTTTTCCCTTGCACTGCTATAATTAATGCATAGCTGTTACAAATAACTACACCACAAGCAACAATTAGTTCTAAAAATAACTGATTTACTAACAAGATTTACCAGATAACTCGTAAACCTCAACGTCAGACAGTGCAAACCACCAAGGCGACAGCTAACAGCTGACATTATCAGGTGACCTTACTACGCGAGTTAAATCGAAAGGTAAACCCATTAGACATCCTAATATCTTTCATCCTTGTTATACACATTTGAAACAATTACGCATACGCGAAAAACTTGTCGAAAACGAAGTTTTATTTTAATTTCAAATTTTAGTAATGTGGAGTGTGTTGATTGTTAATAATAAAAAAAACCTCACCTGTGTCATTATTCATCAAAAGTGTTTTATTTTTTATTTATTAAAAAGTTCCTGAAAAGAAATTCAATTAAAATCAGTTAAAGTGATTTTTTGCTAATTGATATAGTGAATTCACTTACCTGTAGTACTATATGCAGTTCTACAAAATTATTGAAGTGTTTTAACCTGGATATCGGCACTGTTTACGAGAACGCTGGTGGAGTTGCTTTTTTTTTAACGTTCATGTGTGCATCGTGGGACGCGTAAATTTGAAATAACAGCATCAAGGACAGAATAACGCAAACGTGTGCAGTTTTATGGAATTAGGCCATAGAGTGTGTTTCATAACCATTGGAAATAAAAGATAAGTTCACAGGCATTTTCTTTATTTAATTGATAATTCATAATTATAATTATATAGCTATCGTGGGTGAAGCCACGAAATTTCAGATATTTATTAGAACCCTGAGATTTATTTATTTCTTATAAGAATATATGCTGATGTGAATTAAAATTTAAGTTCTTCGTTTGACAAGTAATTAATTTAATTTTCATTATGGGCGCTACCAACGTGGATTTTAGTTTATGAATTTATTTATGTTTAATTAATATTTATAACAAATTACACAGCATCTATTTCTGGCTTGTCAACGTGGGGCTATTTAATTATTTATTTTTATAAAATTTCATAGCAATATATACCTACATATATATATATATATATATATGATGTGATTGGATTCCAGGAATTCTTCCGCGTAGCTTGGTCCTGGGACGGACCGGGATGGTTGTCTTGACGACGTTTCGGCAAAGTCACATTTGCCATCCGACTGTTGATGTTCGTTTCTGCTGGACCTCTATATACTTCTTGACCGTTCCGTGTAGTTGGGCTTTGTTGATTTCGGGCTCGGTTGCGTGTGAGGGGACCGGCTGTGGCTGGAACGTTCTGATTTTGTTGAGGTGGATTTGTGTTTGCTTGCTGGTTTCTGTTGTGCGTTTGTTTTTTGGCGAGAACCGGTTTTCAAGCGGATGGTAGTCTTTGGGTGTCATCACGAGAATTTAGGTTTCTTGGGTGTTTCTCGATTTCTATAGCTTCCCTTATTCCTTGATTTCAGGTTTCCTGTGTTGGCCAGTGCTTTGGGGTTTTCGAAAGCAATTTTGTGGCATGATGTGCTTACGTGTTGTGCCAGTGATGAAGTCTTCTCGTTCTTTCGTACGGCATTTTCGTGTTCTTCTTTTCTTGCATTGACTCGTCTGTTTGTTTGATCTATGTATGTTTGATCGGAGTCCTGACTAGGAATTTCGTTGACATCTTGATTCTCCAGAGGTATCCTTGTTTTGGAGTTTCGTAGAATGAAGCTGATCTTTCTGTTGGTTGTGAATGTAGTTTCCACATTGTGTCTTCGTAGAACTCTAGAGATTCAGCCTGTTATTCCTGACGTATGGCAGGTGGGCTTTGGATGTAGATTTTTCTTTTTCATCCTGTGGCTTAACTCGGCTGGGTTTAATTGATGGTTTGAATCTTGAAGCCATTTTGTAGTAGAGCTTTTCGAAGTTTCTTCATTTCTTGATCTATGTTTTCCGGGTCTGCGGCGCATTTGTGATGATTCTTAACATCTTTGAGTGAAATCGCTCAAGTATATTGATGTTGGCTGATGAGGCTGTTTCCAATACTTGTATCCCAAGAGCCAGATGGGTTTAAACATGGTTTTATATATTAGTATTTTGTTCTCCAGTGAGAGCATTTCTACATACTGACCAGTTGTGGTTCCTGAGTTTGAGGTTTAATTTGAGACGTTTCTTCCATATATGAGTTCTCCAGGTCAGTCGTTTGTCGAGATGGATGTCTAGTTATCTGGCATTTTCAGATGGTGGTATTCCATTTTGTGTAACAGGTGGACACACGCCTCTTTGTTTAGTAAATGTAACGCGAACAGATTTTTCTTCGTTTACTTTTATACACCATTTTTGAGCCATTTTTGTATCCGCTCTAGGTTAGATTGGAGTTTTAGTTATGCTCTTACGGGGTCTTCATCTGTGCCAAAGGTGATGTTTTATATGCTACGTGGGACTGCACGAGGGGACAATGTTAATATGATAAAGTATTGTTACTTGTGTGTTCCACGTTTTACTGATGTATGCTGAAATAGGGTTTGGCCGTTTGTTTACTTTAGGAGTGTATCGCGTACATTGACGTTGTAACAACGACTAAATATAACTGATTTTCAGACTGTCAGTAATTTATTGTTGAGTTATTCATTACACGAGTTTGTAAAAATTCCCGCAACAGCTCCAACGAGGAACAGCCCTTCTTACATGATCACCATACAATTTTCAGTAAGAGAAACTAGAATTTTGAATACGTTCTAAGATATATTACGAGTTTGCAAGGGATATTATTTTAATGCGGTTTAAATCAGATGATCGATGTTTTTGGCATCACTATAAGGGTATTTTTAATCAACGTATATGTTTGCTATTTCAAAAGGCATCCACAAAGCGTCCAAAGAAAGAAAACATATCGGTGGTGTTGTAGCTCGTCGCTTCTATAATAACAAAGAACATTAATTTTTCTTTTTGTTCCACTAAAGTGTCAACATAAAATAATTCTCCTTGGCGAAAGACGCACAAGGAACAAAAACAGATCATTCTTAAGTGCCGTCAGAATTTTTGTGTTCTTTTATTTGGTAATGTTCAGTTTCAACCTAAGTCCCTTACAGCAAGTAGTTTTATCCAATCTGGAAATAACAGCATTACTTTAAGCCTTTAATGGTATCTATATTAACTTCCCCGCATTAATGTCCTTGGAAATAACGGCACAGCGTTGTGGATCTTACAGCACATTACACTTGAAATGTGTTGACTGAAAGAACTGAAAACAGTTTTTTAAATACCCGTAATTAATGATGCATCTGAAGCGTTTCTATACATCCCTATCGCATTTTATAACGGCGGTTAAAAAATATATTATGTAGGTCACGAAAATAGCGTAGTCGTAAATATCATAATCATATTATATCATTTGTACTACAAACTAACCTTGATAGTTTACGCTTGGTTATGAATACATCATTAAGTTATTATAGTTGATAATTTTTACCCGGTTAGATTCACGTGACAAATGATATGTTTGCATAATTTCAGATTTTCAGGCTTCTATTCATACATAGTTAAATCTGTACCGAATGGGTTGTTTACATATTCAGAACTGTATTATTTCTACCGTTGCGAGAGCAGCTAATTTCTGATGAGTGGCAGCAAATTAGAGCCCTAGGATTATTATTGTTTGTTGCTCTGCAAACGGCAATTTTCATGTGGCATTCGTACTAATGTAACATAATAAGGGTTGAAATTAACATAACTAACTCAAAAGTTACTGTTAATTTCACAATTTACACTGTTATGAAAACAGTTACGAGATACAGAGATATCCACACCATCCGCGAGGTTTCTGAAACCAGAAAGTTGGTATTTATCGACCACTAGATCTAGATTAATAGGAAGCTTCTGCAATTGATAGCTATCTAACATGATTCGGGCATTACCATATATTTTAAAGCGCAGGTTTGCTAGCGAACCAGCACAATAGCGTGAAACGGAACGTAAACAGCTTCTGGCGGTGAACTTACAAAAAAAAGTAAAATGTAGTGGATTCCTACACGGAATTAAGTGTGCTTTTAGTTAAAAAGTTAATCGTTTATTGATGATAAAACTGTCTCCGTTATTGCAATGCTGTAACATTTTTTGTTAGAGTAGGTGAACTATATTTACTGGAGAACGAATAACAAATTATGTGGCATTAAATATAAAGAATCGGAGAACATAGAATATAAACCATTCCTTTTTCAGCGCCAAAGGTAACTGTGTACTTTCATGGAAAAAATAAATAGTTTAAAGCAATGTACATGAAAAGAAACTTTTCCAATATATTGATAGAGCTTATGCAATTATTCACTTGATGTTTAGTCATTTAAACTTGTGATAGATGGAAGCATTTCTTGGGAAATACGACTAACCACTAAGGACATCAGATATTGTTCTATGCATAAGCATTGAAGCCATTTTGGTGATTTTGTCTTGGTGTTTCCATTTCCTCCCTGGACTGGGACTAAGTATGCCTTAATGGATAACTAGGAGCAATATTGGGTAATATTTACATCAGTGGATCTAGATATATTTACACAAAAGGATTACATCTGAATCTAGATTAGTGGATCTTTCACGGTTGGATCCAAAGTTCTAACACCTAAATAATTTATTAATTTCTTTATAAAATATGTAACGTTTGTAGAATAATTTATGTTTAATAAACAATAGTGTGCTTTTATTGGGAGTATGTACATTAGCTTTGCTAAAGTTTTCAACAGTCACTTTGAAAATATGGGCTTGCTAATCTAACGGTGAATGACCCAAGAAAATTAAGCTCTACTCTAATTTTAAAGATAAAATTGACTAAATTGTAGTGGAACATGATAACAATATATTTTAATTGTTTTGTTCATCATACGATTGAGTAGGGTTTTTAAATCTACACATTATAATTAAGGAAAACAAGTAATATCCCTTATAAACTGTAGACTTTCGCTGAAATTACGGAATTTAGAAGGATTTGTAAAGGATCTAGATATATTCTTAAAGATTTTAGATCTTTATATAAATTCATTTTTCTATACAGAAACTATGGCAATATTTATCCAATGTATCAGTATTTATATACTCAATTAAACGTTTGACCAGTAATCTATAGGATTAAGCCTATAATTATAAGAGGCCTTCAAGAGTTTTTCTTCATCTATTAGTAACAATTTACTGCCCATGGGTACTGTAGAGCAAGAAGTAATCGCGTCCTAATTTTAGCTAGGTAACATATCTTCAGACTTCTTTCCTACAGTAATAAAGGTAGCAGACTGTAGGAAATACCACACTTTAATAATCCCCTCAATACCGATCTCTTTACTGTTCAAGAAACAAAATTAAGAATCTAGGATGCAGTCAGTAAGTCCCTCTTCACGTCCCGCATGATATAATTCTTATGAGATAGATGTTTTGGGACGATGTGTTCCTTGTCCTTGAACAAAATAGATCATTATCTAGATTCATTATTCTATATAGAAACTATAGTAATATTTATCCAATGTATCTATATCTAGATACTCAATTACACATTTTAGCCTAGGATTAAGCATATAAATACAAGAGGCCTTCAAGAGTTTGTATTCATCTATGAGTAGCAATTCACTGCCCATAGATGGCGCAGAATAAGATGTAACAGCGCCCTGGTATTAGCTACGTAACCTATCTTGGGACTGCTTTTCTACAGTGATAAAGGTAGGAAATACCACACTCTAGTAATCCCTTCAATACCCATCTCTTTAGTGTTCAAGAAACGAAATTAAGAATCTAGGATAAGATCAGTAAGTTTCTCTTCACGTCCCGCTTGATATAATTCCTATGAGATGTATTGGGACGAGGTGTTCCTTGTCCTTGAACAAAATAGATCTTTAACTAGATTCATTATTCTATATAGAAACTATAGTAATATTTATCCAATGTATCTATATCTAAATTCTCAATTACACATTTGACCAGTACTCTCTAGGATTAAGCATATAATTACAATAGGCCTTCAAGAGTTTGCATTCATCTATGAGTAACAATTAACTGTCCATATATGGCGTAGAATAAGAAGTAACAGCGTCCTGGTTTTAGCTACGTAACCTATCGTCGGACTTCCTTTCGACAGTAATGACGGTAGGAAATACCACACTCTAGCAATCCCTTCAATACGCATCTATTTCCTGTTCCAGAAACGAAATTAAGAATCTAGGATAAGCTCAGTAAGTCCCTCTTCACGTCCCGCTTGATATAAATCTTATGGGATGTATTGGGACGATGTTCCTTGTCCTTGAAGAAAATAGATCATTATCTAGATTCATTATTCTATATAGAAGCTATAGTAATATTTATCCAATGTATCTATATCTAGATACTCAATTACTCGTTTGACCAGTACTCTCTAGGATTAAGCATATAATTACAATAGGCCTTCAAGAGTTTGTATTCATCTGTGAGTAACAATTAATTGGCCATAGATAGCGTAGAATAAGATGTAACAGCGTCGTGGTTTTAGCTAGGTAAGCTATCTTTGGACTTCTCTTCGGCAGTAATGAAGGTAGGAAATACCACACTCTAGTAATCTCTCAATGCCCATTTCATTACTGTTCAGGAAACGAAATTAGGAATCTAGGATAAGGTCAATAAGTCCCTCTTCACGTTCCGCTTGATATAATTCTTATGAAATGTATTGGGAGGATGTGTTGCTTGTCCCTAAACAAAATATACCTTTATCTATATTCACTATTCTATATAGAAACTAAAGTAATATTTATCCAATATACCTATATCTAGATACTCCATTATACATTTGACCAGTACTCTCTAGGATTAAGCATATAATTACAAGAGGCCTTTAGGAGTTTGTATTCATCTATGAGTAACAATTAACTGCCCATAGATGGCGTAGAATTAGAAGTAACATCGTCCTGGTTTTAGCTAGGTAACCTATCTTCGGGCTTGTTTTCGACAGTAATGAAAGCAGGAAATACCACACTCTAGTAATCCCTTCAATACCCATTTCATACTGTTCAGGAAACGAAATTAGGAATCTAGGATAAGGTCAGTAAGTTCCTCTTCACGTCCCGCTTGATATAATTCTTATGATATGTATTGGGACGATGTGTTCCTTGTCCTTGAACGAAATAGATCTTTATCTAGATTCAATATTCTATATAGAAACTATAGCAATATTTATCCACTGTATCTATATTTAGATACTCAATTACTCATTTGACCAGTACTCTCTAGGATTAAGCCTATAATTACAAGAGGCCTTCAAGAGTTTTTCTTCATCTATGAGTAACAATTAACAGCCCATGGGTGCTGTAGAATAAGAAGTAATAGCGTCTTGATTTTAGCTAGGTAACATGTCTTGAGATTTCTTTCCTACGGTAATAAAGGTAATAGTCTGTAACAAATACCACACTTTAATAATCTTTTCAATACCTATCTCTTTACTGCTCAAGAAACAAAATTAAGAATCTGGGATGAGGTCAGTAAGTCCCTCTTCACGTCCTGCTTGATATAATTCTTATGTATTGGGACGATGTGTTCCTTGTGCTTGAACAAAATAATATGCACACACATTCGGTAACAAAAAGGTATTAACGAAATAATGTACAATTTTTTTGAATTGATATCAAAGAGATAACGTTCATAGAAATGTTTTAAGGAAATTCTAGAAAACGATGATCTTCTGGTAGTATGTTGTATCATTCAGCATCTCTTTAGAAGTATTTTTTTAGGGGGAAGGCATGAAAAAGTAAGTTATTTTCCGTTGTATTCAAACTCGTCTAATAGATATTGTCTATTTGTCTGAGAAA
>JABXWE010067855.1:0-11505 GCA_014611495.1 Limonius californicus | reverse complement strand
TTGGTTGCCTACACAATAGGCGAAATTGACGCGTTTCTTTTAAAAGTATACATAGGCTATGTATACTAAAAAGAAAAATTCCCTGTATATTTATTGATGTAGGATATATAAGTAATGGCAAAATACCTATAAATCGCATGCATAATGTTAATTGTCTATGTTCGACTTTGAGAGTGGGCTCCCGGAATATATATATATATGTATATATTTATACATATATATGTATATATGTATATGCGATTTTTCTGCTGCTGGTGCCGCCTCCTACCGCTTCTTATACGCCACAGCCTGCGGTTTTCCCAATCATTATCCTGCAGGCTTCTAGATCGCATTGCTTCTTCGATTCGCTGTTTCCATCTTGTTCGCGGTCTTCCTCTCTTCCTTTTTTCCCATAGAACCCATTGATACAATCTTACAGGCCATCTTGTGTCCTACATTCTTCTGAGGTGTCCGTACCACAGCAACTGCTTCCTCTCGACCGTATCTGTTGTAAAGCCTTCTGCTTCCATTGTTTCTCTTATGACCTGGTTCTGTACTCTATCCAATCTACAGACTCCACAACTTCTTCTCCAGAAGTCAATTTCCATGACCATCAACCTTCTCTACAGTGAACTTTTCATTATCCATACCTCTGAGCCATATGTAGCAACACTTTCTGTAATGGTTTTATATATTGCATTTTTGTTTTCCTTGAAATCTCATTGCTTCATAGTGTAGCATTCAACAGTTATATTGTTTTGCCCCCTTATCTGATTTTCTTTATAATGTCTTCAGTTATGATCCCCTCGTTTGCGATATTTACGTCGAAGTATATGTGCACTGTGTGCAGTGTTCAACTATTCTATTATTAATAATTATATGTTCCTCCTGTTACTATATATTTACAGCGTATTCAATTTAAAATAAAGAAGTTGATATCATATGCGGTTAAACCGGAAGTCCTGTTAAACCGCCAATAACTTCATTGTATCCGCCGTATATCGTAACCTGCATATAGAAACTTTTGTCAAAATCGCGCTTGCCGTATTAGAAATATTTGCAGTGTTCCGTACTTCTGCCCAACTCTGTAGTTGGTGTTAGAAATCACCTTCCCTTTTTTGTAGCACCAAATAATAGTAGCTTCTCTTGAGCATACTTACACATAATCGTCATTGGAAATATTTCTAGAATAAGGTCCTATGATGAATCATAGTTTTAATGTAGCAATTAAGATTTCCAATTTTATATTCTTCTGAAAAGTTTTCACCTTAATTATACATATATTATGTGATGAGTCTGGAGCTTCCTAAGAATTTTGAAATTGTTTTATTATTCAAAGACCTTCTAATCCAACTAATATACATTTTAAGGTATTTTATAGCCCTTAAGTAAATCTTAGCTTCAGTAAAAGTATAAGTTTAACAATAACGGCTTTTTAATAAGAAATCAGATTGTCCTGTTTTTTTCGTATATCTGTAACCGCGCTTGGGTCCACTATCTTTATGTATGGGTACTATGGGTCTACTATCAGTGAAAGTCTAATGACGTAAAAGTAGCTAAGGTTAATGTTTTCATAATCTCTAATTTTATTACACCTTCGTAGGACTTTATAACGTTAATAAAAATCCAAATAAATGGCTCCACTTTTATCATTGTTGTATTATAGCTTAGTACGATAATTACTTTATTTGTTATTTATTACTTAAGAATGATGCGATAAAATAAATTAAAGTGTTTGTAAATCGACCATAGGATATTAAACAATGCTGGTACCGTGCGCTCCCGCCATATCGACGGCCTCTAGACAGCGCGCGCCAAACGCCTGATGCCGAAACTACCCTGAGCCGAAACGGCCTCACTGAAAATCGATCCACTTTAGACGTCTCATTTCATATACTGTTAGAACTCCCTCTTAAATGTTTCTGATAAGTACTGAAAAAATTTCATGTAGTTCTATTTATATCAAACTGTGAAAAAAAATCTCACTTCATTCAACAAGGATTTAATAATAATCAACAATATCCAATAAATTAACAGTGTATGCCATTCTCTTTTTCCTTAATTACGCCATAATTGTCTTCAAAGGCTATAATCATAATGTGCAAAATTGAAGGACCGCTGTGGCAGTGCATTCCCCTGCGACGTATCAATATTAAATCAAGTGGTTAATGTCATTATCTTAATTACCAAACTTGTCCTTTCTGTCCGTGGTGTCTCCAATTTCCATTAGCAAAACTTCCCCAGAACCCACTTATCAGCGATATTATCTTGCACAGTCAGTCTGCTTTTAACGGAACAAAATTGCGTGTAATTACGGAAACCTCCAATAGCAAAATAGAAATAATAGCGTATTCGAGTGTCTGCTATAGGCTGTAAAGAGACTATAGATCGTAGTTGATTGATTCGTAAAAATTTCATTTTATGTAGATGTAATGCAGCCAAATCACAAAAATATTGATCTCTCTAGGCGTTTCACGTTTACGCATGTTTAGAAACCGTCTATTAGAATTGACTAAAGCTGAGGCTATTAACCCATTTTCTGCCTCCATTCACCTTTTAAGTTATTGTTTCAACCATACACTCATCTACACAATGTAATATCAGAAATATTTAAGCAATATCAAGCGATGTTTAAACGGTGGTATATACTTGCTAACTACACAATTTACGTCTTTATGAAATTAAAGTTTAATCGAATCCAAGATATTTGATTTGTTTCGAAATAGTGTGAAATACAGCCACCGGCAAAAAAATCGGATCACTTAAAACTTATTGATTATAGTATAAAGGGTGCCTATATTGTGTAAATATCAAGTCACTACTGACAGGTGGGAGTATTATATGATGAGTCAAGAAATAAAAACTTCAGTTATCTGTCACCAGTTTTATAGCGTTGCTAAAATACTGCTGCTTATTGTGCAAGCTGTATTTTTTTACACTTTATGTAGCAATATTGCAATTGTTTCTGTTGATCTGTTCTCAGTTGGGTTAGTGTATTGTGTTTTACTTAATTCTGCATCGAAAAATTCCATTAAGCATTGAAGATGTCGCCAGGGTTGTAGCTCTAGTGGAAGACGGGCGCAGCATTCGATATGCTGCAAGAGCTATTCATGTACCCTACACAACGGTTCATCGAGCTGTCCTTCGGTTTCAAGAAACCCAAAACTACACAAGGAGACCCGGATCGGGTCTACCAAAAGTAACAACGACCCGTGATGATAGATTTTTAGTAAATATGGTCTTAAGAGATCGTCATTTAACAGCTCCTGTGGTAAGAAATCGGTTGGCGGAGGTGCGGGGGAATAATGTAAGCGAGCGAACGTTAAGAAAACGCTTCAAGGAAGCTGGATTAGGGTCTTTCAAACTAGCAATAGGCCCAGAATTGCTCGCTCAACATCGAATTGGTCGGCTACAGTTTGCAAGACAATACGTAGATTGGACAGAGCAGCAATTAGGCAATGTTCTATTCTCAGACGCGTCCCGAGTACAGTCCCTAGATGGTCGAGGGAAAGTGTGGAGAAAGCCAGGAGAATGCTAGGGGAGAAAGGGGCGCATGTGGACAGTGGGTGCATGTGGACACTTCAAATTTAGCGGTTATTTGAAGTCTTAAAAATTCAAAAAAAAACACACAGATGTCCTTAGTTATACTATTGAACATGGTGTAGTGTTAGAAATCTTGTAGGTTGGCACTTATACATTTAGTGTACAGTAGATTGTTTGGCACCCGCGAAAGTAAGTTTTTTATACTTCAGCGAATTCAATTTTTCAAGTAAGTACCATATTCTTTTTTTTATTTTACATCATTTTCATTTGAACATACTAGTTGTTTATGATGTGGTTTCCTCATTTTGCCATTAAAATTTATTTATAAATTGCAATAAATTATTTAACCTAAAATCCTAGCCTGGGGCACATGTGGACATATGATTAGGGGCACATGTGGACTGTCCACATGTGCCCCGATTCGCTTATAACTGTAATTATTATTGTGGTATTTTTTCCAGAATGGTTAGAACTAAGGGGACAAGGGGGTGCATGTGGACACTTTTTTTCGAAACAGCATACTTTTTTTGGTTTGGATTTTAATTTTGGACTAAAGTAAATTTTTGATAAAACAATCCACTCTTAACACATTTTAAGTAATATAAGCACACAAAAAAATATGCAGACACATGTTGTTGGTAAATGGAGAAAAAGTTACAATTGTCCACATGTGCCCCAACCGATGGTGCATGTGGACTTGGTGAAGGGTCGATGTGGACAGAAGCAATAACGTTTAGTTGTATGTTTATTTATGTTAATACGTATTTTATGTTATTACTACACAAATATTAATACAAAATTATTATATGCTGTACAAAAAAAATTACACAAAATTATATTTTTGAAGGGAAATCCCAAACTCGATGAATGCAGACGTTCTAGCGGTTCCTTGCGAGTGTACAGGTTTCGGCAACTTTAAAACGAAGATTTGTAAGAATTATTTAAAATTTCATATGGAATCTTCAAAAGATATCGATTTAGCAGAAGAAGCAAAAATATTGTTCTTTAGGTGCAAAATGTACTTCAGAATAAACTTCTTAAATCAAATTCTAAAAAAAAAACATACAGTTTCAAAACGAAAAATTATTAAAATTGTTAATTAATAACCACAGTAAATAACGAAATCCTAGTTTATTACTATATTTTTAACAGTTGTTGGTTAATGTAGTATGTAATAATGCATCTCGTATAACAATTTAAAAATAAACTCTTGTGCCTACCTAGTAGGTATATTATTTTTCATATCTTTAATATGAAAATATCATACTTCCTTTATTAAATAAATATAGCAACACACAAAAAGTGAAAAATATCTCTGAAATATTATTTACTGAATTTTAAATTAGAAGCGAAAATCGCCCGAAAAGCAATTAAGTATAAGTTGACCTCTTTGGAACACTTTTCGTGTTTGTACCCGAATCTGTGTCTGATGCTTTATTCTGAAAAACGAATTATGCGAAAAAAAAACATGTAGAAATCTATATTATTAATTTGTACGGAACTTTCCCAGACACAAAGCATGAAGTCAGTTACAGTACTATGAAGCACAGCGCTAGCGCATTAAAAGTTGTCACTGGAAGACGTCGTGCGCGAACACTGTCGATTTAGCGCGATCGGAGTATCATATCTTGTTGTAATCGTAGTATCATGGTATGAATAATAAAAAAATTGCTCACATCCACTGATGCACAGTTTTGTTATCATTAATGCATATCATCTCTAATTATCCCATACATAACTTCATTATTAATTATAAATATGTCGTTGAATAAAACCACAGTCAAATCCCACAAAATAGATTTAATCTTGTTTAAAGGTATAAAATGGTTAACGTTTTCGATACCCACTTGGGTTCATCATCAGACTAGTAAAAGAAAATGGCAAAATTACAAAAATTTAAAGGATCAAAACCATTGTGTAGGACAATTATTTAGGCAAAACACAGAATATGAATAAACTAAATATAACATTTCATAACTAAAGAACTAAACATTTCACGGCAACGCCGAACTTGAATATTATTGGAAAATAAATCAAGCCATGCGTTTAATGGGTTTATTAATTATAAACATGGCATTCGTTCTAATAACACGCAATATAGCATGCAATAGAATGTTATGATACCTCTCTGGAAATATACAATTTTTATTATTTTCTTGGCAGCATCTGCAATAGGTACATTTCAATGGCAATCCACTGTCCTTCTTTCCGGCAACGCTTTCTCTCTCAGGATCTTGTACTGAAGAAGTCTAAATTCTATTAATCTCCGTTCTATAACTAAAATAACATTCCACCATTTATGTTTCCTGTTCTAACGTATATACTATTGTGAGATAACAAAATCAAAAGTATAGGGGAAAGACTTGTGTTACTGTTTTTAAAGCAATCACAAACATAAAAAAGCTCACAATAACAATTCTTGTAAGCGGAAGGCTAAGACAACCTATAGGAATTAGTTTTCAATTACAATCGAATGAATAACCGGCAACTTAAAGCACATACCATGTATATACAACTATGAAGTAGAACTTTGTTTGCATTCATAAACTTCGCCATCAGTCTACTTGAATAAGTAATTTTCAAAACTGGCAAATCAATCTTTTTGAATATTGAGTATCTGTTAACATTAAAGTAAATATTTTTTTCAAAATTCATATAGAAGAAGTACAAATTCAGCCAGATATCAATATTTCCATTTATATTAGTTTGCATTTACGAACAAATAGTGATCGAATTTATCTTTACACTGTTACTAAAGCTCGTGATAACGAGCCACTTCTTGGAATTTTCTAGTTTCATTGCTTATAGTTCCATAATTTCTAAATTTTTATAATTTTTTAAATATGAAATATTTATATTCGAGAATTTGCAGAAAGTATATTGTAACGGTGTAGAGCATGCCGGCATAAGCAAGTTTTTTGTATTAGGAATACCAAACATTTTGTGTAAAAACAAATTACAAAATGTCTTTATTACAGTTAATATATTTTCAAAATAAAAAGTTGTATAACTTTAGGATTATCTCTCAACAGTAAATGGATAACTTATATGATTTTAGGAAATACTATACTACTAAATTTTCTTTACTTTTAGTTTAATCCACAACAGTTGCCGTTTTGCTTCTACATATTTGCTTAGAGTTTGCAAACTAGACGTCAAACATTATTTCTTATGTTGTCATGCAGTGCCGCCTCTCGTTCGGTTTTGTAACACCCTGTATAATCTTTAACTTCTTAATTTAGATATAAGAAATCTAATAAGAACAAACGGTAAACGAATATTGAGGGCTATAGCTATGACGATTGTGCACTAAATGCACTAAGTGCACGGTTTAATTTAACCTCTACAGATATAACTAAAGATTTTCATTGACATTAGATAAGAACGATTTATATAAAAAAAAAATTCTGATGTTTTTTATTATATTGGAGTTGATGGTTTAACTATACAAACCCACAAAACTGCTTATGTACAAAAAAGGTACATAAAAAGCGTAAATAGTTATTTCGTTGCCATTCTCGGTACGAACTTAAACTGTTCATAGCAACTTTAACTGAGGAAAACCTTCAAAAATATGCTCTTCAGCGAGTCAAAAATGAAAGCTTAGCGCATAAGAGTAAATAGATCTTACAAAAAATGGATATAACGAGTAAAACTTCTTGGCCTATCGAGGATTTTTGTTTTCTTCTTTCTTCTTCATCAGCCCTTCTACGTCCACTCTTGAACGTAGCCATCCCCTTGTCTTTTCCATTCTGAACTGCTCTGTGCCGCTTGGCACCATCGATTTCCCCCTATTTCTCTCATGTAATCTATCCAGCGCCTTTTTGGTTTTTCCATGCCACGTCTGCTTAGTCTTAACCTCCACAGTACTACCTCTTCTGTCCTACTTTACGCTTCTTGTCCTGCCAGTTTCCACCCCGAATTTGCTATGGTAGCTAACCATCTTCAACTAGTTTCTCATCTGATTTCTTCATTTTTACGTGGTCCTGAGCCTCTTCGTCGGCATAATTCTTTCGATGGCTTTCTGTGTTATTCTAAGTCTTCACAGTTACACGGATTGTCTCCATACCGTACGTAACCACAGGAAGTATACAGGTATTATAAAAGTTCCGCTTTAGATTAATTGGAACGTTAGGGTCTTTCAGTATGTTTCCTAATTTTTCTGTGGCTACTTGCATCATACGGACTTGCCTGTCTTTTCGGTGGTTTGATTTTCATTTCCTAATTTTATCAAGTGTCCTAAGTAGGCGTATCCTGTTACATTTTCAACATCGTTTCCGTCTACCAGAACATTTCCTTCTTCGGGAGATAGGATTTTTGTTTTTCTTTCTGTTTTAGATACCTAAAATGTAGAAACAGTCTAAGGAATAAATATACAAAAAAATATTCGTTAAATGTAAAATATACATTTATTACCATAATATGCAACTACATATACAGTACCTATCAGTAATGTCATTTTTAATAAAATCATGGTCAAGTCAACATACAGTAAAATAGGTAGAATGAACCGGCTTTTAATAATAACTTAAATTTAAAGCAAAAAAAAAGTACTGCAAGACTATCAACATTATAATCGGTTTTTTGTTTATAATGCTATACTGTACTACTAGAAAACTAGCGGTTCCAAACATTTTTTGCCACAACACGCTAGAATATAAACTTGTCCTTAACGCCCTTAAATCAGTAATTGTACTACTTTATAATAATAAAATACTTAAACATTCAGAACTGATCTCTCATCTTGTGTAATCTATCTACAGTTTCCCAATTTCATACTTTTTCTTGCTTTCGAAGCTTTTACGGCACACCTGGCGGCCTCTACAGTCATCTAGGATTCTCAATATCCCAGGTGAGAACCACTACTTCATGTTTGAACGGGCTACAAATGGCTAGTTTAATTCTTAGGAGAATTAATAATAGGACCATTTCAATGATTTAGTTTCTCGTATTATAAGATACGAAAATTTCTATTTAAATATATTTTTTGTGAGGATTTTAATAATCAAATACGCACAAAATTTTTACCCTATAAATGACAAATTCGTTGTTCTCGAACAAATATTTGAAGCAGTTTAAATCAATCAATCTAGAATTTACTACCAATTTTTATAGCATAGTTTTATCGAAAGTTCTGAAGTGGTGAAGTTTTAAAACTTTCGGCAAGTCTTTTGCGAAACCGGTTTCGTTTTCCTAGTATTATAAATATAGTTTGTCATTTGATTCTTTAATTTTCCTAGAGAAAATTTCCTTACCAATGGAATATATTAACCTAAACATTATTTTTCCTTTGTAAATATATTGCAGTTTAACAAATTGTGAAGAAAAGTTTACCTAACTGTAGATAATGAGCCACAAAACCTTTTTCGAAACTTCATATCTATTTATGTTTATTTTTTGTATGGAAAGGTATGCAGAGACCTGCACGGGGTTTAAAGTAAAGATTGCATTTTTAAAATTAATGTTTACTCTCGAGTCAATAATATTCTAAATCAACCATGGAATTTAAAATCTAGTGCAGCCTCTTTCGTAGGCAATCCATGGTATTTCTTTCTTTATCTTACCCACAATAAAAGTAAACGATCACGCTTTTCTATTAGACAAATAGTTGCTGCTCGTTATGCTAAACAACTAAAATTTGTTGAAGTCTTGGTATTGTTCTAATTTTAATAAAATTAAATAAATCTATACACTGGGGTTGTATGCATAGTGTTATGAAATGATGATAGTTTATAATAATTTTAACAATTTGGCGAACTTAAGCTCAAATACATAATAAACATAGATTGACTTTAGCCTATTATTGACTACTTTGCGTGTATGTTATCATAAGTTCTCATTAATTTTCCAATCAGTTTCTTTGTTACAATGTCGTCTTCTTCTTTCCGGTCTTCTTAACCATCATCATTAATAACTATTTTATTCATTGGTATCTGTTTGACCACTGACCCTCCCTGTTTCCGTTCCTTTCTTGTATGACCTCTTTTCCTTCTAAACTATGGAGGCCATTGCATTGTTTTCTTTGGGAGCCTGTCTTCTCCCATTCTCATGTCTGTACCACATGAATTTTCATAGTTCTATCTCTTCGATTATATCATGTTCTACCTTCATTATTTATCGTATTTGTTTATTTCTTACACTTTCTCTTCTTGATATACGTGCTGCCCTTCGCCAATAATCCATTTCTGCAATTCTTGGGCTGTTATTTATCTCTTTCTGCCATTTGCCATATTTCAGCACCATAATATTACGCTTTCTGCCATTGTCTTATCAATATTTTTTTATCTTTTTGATATGTATGTGCAGCAGAGGATTCCGTTCAATGTTCCAATTAATTTTCAACCGTATTTTATTCTTTCTTTCACTTCCACACCGTACATTCCTTGTTTCTATCTTTGATCCCAGAAGTATATATTCTTCACATGCTTCTATTATTTCTCAGGTTTCTATGTATACTGTGTACTGACTTGGAATACGCTCCATAGGAAGAAGACATGCGTTTGTGGAATTCTTCAATTTCCTGCTCCCCAAGTTGAAAAATGAACCCAAAACAAGGTGTATTCAGAATGGACGCTAATTTTCCAGAGATTACATCTATTTTGTTATTTTTATAATACTATATTAAATGATAAATTTTAAAAACTAAAAAATGTATACATGTAGTTTAGTAATATCACCAAATCCTACGCGCCATTGCCATCACTGTGGCGTAGTGGTAAAGGATTAGCTTTGTAATGCGATCTTCGAGAGTTCGAATCCTCCCTTCTGCTTTATTTTTTTTTTATTATTTAGTTATGAAAAATGATTTATTTTTGTAAATTCAATTGTGATATTATTCTCTAAAAACACATCATACAAAAATACATGCATTTTTGGGTAAAAAAACTAAATAATAAAACAGTAGATGTCCATTAACTTAAAAACTTAACTGAATATTGTAAGGCCGCGTATTAACGTAGCTACAGTGGCAATAGAAAATGTATATTTCAGTTTATTTTAAAGACCATTTCGCAACCCTAACTACTGACATTTTTACTAACTATATTTCTCACTGCATCATATTTACAATTTGACTATTCGCCTAATTTTTAAAATTGACGCACTTATAGCTGTAATTATACATCCGTTTTCATTTATAATACGTAGAATATAAATAGAGGATAGCTAAACAATTGCTTTAAAATAACTTAAACAAGTGGCATCAAATTTCGGATAAACGTCGTGGAAACATTTCGTGTAATAGAACGGCATGAAGGCTATTTCAGCTACTTTTCAGGTAAATTCCAATCAAGAAATTAAAATTTCCATGTTATCGACACAATGTTATAACTAACTTATTAAATTAATAACACTAAAAAATTTACCTTAAACTTTCTTTTAAATATTTCGTAGTGGATAAATTCAATGCAATAGCCAAATTTTTAATGTTCGTCAACTAACAATTATTATGTGGACAGGGATTTTTTGTTAAATGTAAACAAACCGTAGAACATTTAAAAGATTAAGGTTAAAACAATTATTTTTGCTTCCAACATCTGCCAGACTTAATACCGATAATGGGATGTAATTGTAAATATACAGTGGCCTATAAATATTCAGAGCTACCCACATAAGTAGACTATATTTATATAGGAAAAACGAAACAGAATAAATTTATCGGCTGGTTGGAGAATTTTGTTTCTCCATTTATGAGAGAAATCGAATACAATCTCGAAATACATACATAGCAACCTCTGTTTAAATCCAGAATAAGTGGACGCGACTGCCTCCCTGGACTTTCCCATACTGGAAACTGTTCATATCATCTTTATTCAACAGTAGAGTTATTTTCCTCAAAACGGTTGTTCAAGTGCTATCCTAAAACCTTGCCTCGTAACGAACAGACTTACAAGGTTTGTAAGAAGACCCGCCAAATATCTGCGGTGCCCCTTAATTTCCTTTTAATATGCAACCAGGCATACTTCATTCTCTACTATATACGTC
>JABXWE010067852.1:0-11682 GCA_014611495.1 Limonius californicus | reverse complement strand
ATATATATATATATATATATATATATATACATATATATAGTGTTATAATGTTTTATTGAGGGACCTACATACAAGTCACACATGAAGCACATTGAAGCGACAAAAATATTACGTTTAAAGAAAGGGGGAATGTTGCTTTACTGGCACCCGTAATAAATATGATCTCCCTTTCATATGTAAAAACAAATATTACAATATTATTACATAAGTTGTTAGAACAACACAAAGGGCACACTTCAAGCATAAACTTTAAAGGAACTCATCTCAGGGTTTATAATATAAATTTTGGCAACTGCTGTATAACCTTTAAATTCTTGCGCTGCGCTGGTTACCTGAACAAGGCAAAGGATACAAGGTAGTAAACATGAACTTATCAAATATGGATGCAACAAAGAAATGAATTAAATGTTATCGAATTCTCTAAGTTTTTTCTTATAAAACATTAAACAACTTTAACAATTAAATGACAAAATTACGTGAAATAAATAGTAAGGTCTAATTCAACAAAGCGCTTTCAAACGGACCCATCTTTTCACATAGAAGCACTTGCTTATTCTATTCTAGTGTTGGTAAAATCCACAAGATGAAATTAGGATGACATTCCTGTATCTAGCTGATTTCAAACTTGAACTTCAAAACGGAAGTCCATCACTTTTTGCTATTTTCTAAGTTCTCCAGAAAAAATTTGGACTGAGTATCTTCGTATTCGTAAAATCGTTTCACAAAGTAATTAACCCAAATATTATTTACAGCTTATTACTCCAGATGTTCAAATATACCAATAAACTCACAAATACGTGGCATCTTTATATTTTCTTTTTAAATTGTTAACTCCAAACTAGCTTCACTTTTCAAATTGTTGTTAATTCGATGTTACTTATTTGTATTAATTTATATTAAATAAAATTCTATTGCTATTCCAATTGCAGTTTCAGCATATCATTTAATATCTCCCAAATAATTAACAGATATAAAACTTGTGTCCGACTTGCAGATGCTTCCTAACCTTGAAGTTTTTGACGTATTAAAAGTCAAAGGCAGATAAAAACAAAACAACAACTGAAGGCTACTGACGTTACTTTGATACTCCGCCCCAAATTCTTAATTGTCGGCTAATTTACCAAATGTGATCAATTTTTCATACAAATAAGTAACAAATAACGCTGTTTTGAACTGTTACACTTAATAAAATAGTTTTAATCAAACAGGATATAATAAACATACAAAATTACAATTTTAATTGACTCGCCAGACGAGCGTGTGTTCACATTGAGTTTTCCATGCAAGCCCCCATTTTGCTCTCTTTTTTAACAAGTAACCATGGTAACATCATAATATAAACAATAATCAGTACTTTTTACCTATCAACTGTTTTTTTAACAAAATTCATATTCATTTTAAACATAAATCACCTTAAATTAATAATATTACAATTAATGATTATCAAAATTGAATTAAAATGTTCTTCACACCTATATGCAAATATTACTCAGAAAAAACATACAACTGTAAGGTCCATTTTCTTCCAAAATTACATGTTAGTTGACAGTTGTCATAATAATACACAAATCTCATATTTTATTGTTTTCCAGGTGGAAAACTCACAGTCAAGCTTGATAAATACCTTTAATACTGTCATACAATTATTACGAACACGAACAAGCAAATAGAAACAACGAATTAAAAAGGCTAGACACCAGATCAACCCAAACAAAATCAACGTAGATGACAAACACTAATTGAACATGACCTTTACTTGGTTTTGGCAATTTATTTTTTAGGTTTAAAGCATAAAATAGCCCTAAGTTATCTAAATAAGTGAATTTTCTATTAGAGTATCTAAATCAAGGTTCATATAATACCGTTGTACATCAAAAAATCCCCCGTCCCTAGAGATTTCGAAGTATGACACACCAATTTAAAGGAAGCCTTTATGGTGGCAAACGCCTTTGAAGTTGAAGAAAATTCACATCAGTCGAATTCCTTCCTGTACGGCGACCTACAGTTAAACAAATAGAGACAGGGATATTATTATTTTGCATAAAGCCGACCGACTAAACAAAGCGATTTATTACAACTAGTACCATATTGATCTACTATATATGTTAATTTTTTAACAAATACTAAACGTTTTCAATTGTAGACAAAACTGGGAAGAAATTACTTTTTTGGTTAACCACAAATATAAGATAAAGTGCTATTTAGTTTCTGTTATGATATTTTTTTGTGGTACCGTGTAATTTAGTAGCATTGTACCATGGGTATTAAAAATACGAGGCTCATACGGAAACTAAGGACTGCTTAAATATTCTAGCTGAATGAGGGGCGTAGTCAATTTGGTGCATTATAGGGGTGCATTAGTGATAGATCAGCTAGATACACGTAACTTTACCTTGTTTCTGTCATAGAATTCAGTTGTGTTAAAATGACCACTACGATTGAAAATTTCATTAAGTTCGAAGCGCGCGCTGTTATTCGTTTCCTGTATGCAAAAAACGAAAACGTTGCCGAAATCTAGAGTTAAATAATCAAGCTTTACACTCCAAGATAGATAATGGCGTAGGAATTTCAGAAATGGCCGAACAAACGTGCACGATGAGGAACGATGTTGGAGACTTTCTGTTGTCAACGGCGATCTTGAATGAAAAATGATCAAGCAAATTCGTGAGGATCGCCGTTTCACAATTCATGAAATGGCAAAAAATTATAAAATTTCGCTTGCGCTCATGTATAAAATTGTTACGAACAGACTACCATACCACAAACTCTGGGTGTGCGAGGTGGGTCCCAAAGATATTAACTTATGTTGACAAAAACCAACGATTGGTATTTGCACTGACCTTGCTGCATCGCTACAAAATTAATAGCGATGCGCACCTGAATCACATTGTGACTTGCGACGAGACTTGGATTTTGTACACGAATGTTGCAACTAAACAACAATCAAAGTAACGGAAGCATGCAAGTTCCCTTAAAGCCAAAAAGTAAACGTTTGAGAACCGAAAACTTATGCAAAAGCTGTGTTTTTTAGGACAGGAAAGGCATATTGTAGGTTTATTATATTATCCTGGAACGCGATACTACAATTAATACAGACATATATGGTAAGACCATAAGAAACTTGAGAAGAGCGATTTAGAATAAACGGCGAGGATTGCTCAACTCTGGAGTCGTACTTTTGCATTATAACGTCCGACCGTATGCGGCGGCTAACGTTGTGTAGCTCATTGAGCAATTCAATTGGAAATTTTTTAACTACCCCCATACAGTCTCAACTTAGCGCTGAGTGACTATCGCCTCTTCCTATACGTTAAGAATGTTTAAGAACACACGATCGTTTTCTCGACGACGACCTTAAATATAATATAAGTTTACTACTCCACCGTTTAAATGCGATTACAGTAAACTATTGATGTAATTTTAAAAATAAAACTCCATTGGAATGTCCTCAATAACCTCCTCTACATTTATTCTCATTTAACTTACCCGACTTTTAAGTTGTCTTAGTTTCTAAGGTAACAGGGCACTAAATTACTTCTGAATAATTCTTAATAAATATCTGCCTAATTTGGTATTTTAAGATTTATTTTATTCAGCAATTGTATTGATTAAATACATTAAGGTAGCTTATAAATTGGTTTTGTTAAAATATACGTTAAACCTTTACTTCATACAACACTGAAAAAATTTTGTATACAATTTTCTCCAATATTTATGGTTTCCCTTAGCTGCCATAAATTTATAACTTTATAACACTACTAACTGTGCATAAAAAATGTATATAAGCCCCGAACGTGTTACATGCCATGGACAGTTAATTCTCTTGATCTTCGTCATGTGAATTGCTTTACAGCATGCTCTTGCGGTACAATAATAGGAATAATAATGTATACTCTGCCTAAAGCAAAAAAGTGTAATACATGCTAAAAATACACATTATTTTCCTGCAAGTTACATTGCTATTGCCATACCCAAAATGTGAAATGTGCCTGGTAATCCGTTGCTAACATTTAACGAAGTTGTAAATGCAGGTAAAATAACAGATCCGGCTTTAGGAATTTCATTTAAAAGTTCAACATTTTCAAATATCCATTTTATTTAGTAATAAATATTTATTTACACTTTTTAATAATACTAAAATTACAACATAGGATTATAGTTACATAAAACATAAAATATACTGTCAATATTACAATTTACTTTCGGCTTAGACCGCGTCATCATTTGGGAACTACACCCAGCATTATCATGTAAGGACCTACCTGTAGCTTGTCTGCCTTTACAAGCATTTGCTCTAGAAGTTTGAGGAATATTTTTTCGTAGGCCCTGCCTGCCTAAACAGGGCCGTGTGCTTAGTTTACTTAAACCTTGAGGCGGACAAGTATTTGATCTTAATGTATTTTGTTTTCCAGGAAAATAATACTTAATCGGCTTATGCCTGTTAGGTGTTTGTGAACCCATACAAACTAACGTTTCGCAAGACATTGCAGCTTGCATCTTCAGATTGTATAGAACACTGAACTCAAATGCGGGAAGCGGAGCTATTTAAACCTCTTTGAGCCAGTCAACAAGATCAAAAGTTTACCAGTGCGAAGGTGACATTTTAGTCAGTTTCGACATTGTCTCCCTTTTCACAAAAGTACCGGTAGATGGTGTTTTAGAGATCCTAAGAGATAAATTAACTGCAGATCTAAACCAATTAGTCGAAATATGTTTGAAAAACACCTTTTTTTAGTTGGAATGGCAACTTGTATGGACAGGTTGAAGGAGCGGCTATGGGTTCACCGCTATCACCTATTATTGCAAACATATACATGGAAGGACATTGAAACCAAAGAGGTATTTAAACTTCTTTGAGCCAGTCGGGCAGAACGACGGAATTCTGGTTGGCTGTCACCGTTGGGCAAAGACGAATCCGGCGGAGCGTGATCGTGATCGATGATGCTTAGGAGTCCTTACAGGATAAACTACTGGAGTCCAAGCTTTACTGAGTCTAAAATCATCCTCCCTGTTTATGTTGTTAGGTTGTTTCTCAATTTCAATTGCTTCACGTATGATACGAGGGAAGTAATGAGGTACTCAGACGAGTACCCGAGCATTGTCAAAGTCCATCTTATGCCCAGTTAAACCAGTATATTCAGCAGTTTCTGTGATGCGTTTGTGTTTGCAATCACCTTTGTGCTCTCCCAATATTAACTCAATGGAACGCCCAGTTTGTCCGATGTAGTTTGAGCCACAAGAGCAAGGGATATTGTAGTTCCCAGCTGATCTTAAATTTTGGTATATGGTCCTTTACGGATCTGAAACGGTTTCCCAAAGTTTCATTAGTCCTAAAGGCTGTACCTTCTAAGAACATGCCCAATATTATCAGTAGTGCCTTTACTGTAAGGTAGAAAAGCTAAGCCTTCCGGAGGTGCCAGTTCCTCCTTAGCCTTGGGCTGTTCCGCATTGCGGATTGCTCTCTGTATTTCTGTGGCTGTATAACCATTTTGTGGTAACGACATCAAGAGATGAGTTTTCTCTTGTTGTAGGTGTTCTGCATCTGAGATTCGAAATGCTCTGGTTGTTAGAGTTGTTAGCACAGTTGCTTTCTGCATCGGGTGATGATGCGATTTGCATTTAAATACCTGTCTGTATGTGTTTTGTTTCTGTAAACTGCGTGCCCCAAGCTGCCATCCGGTTTCCGTGTAAAATGTACGTCTAAGAATGGAATACTGCCATTTCCCTCTACTTCCATTGTGAATTGGATTTGATTATTAATTGAGTTTAGGTGTACTAGAAATTGTTCTAGTGTTTGGCGTCCGTGAGACCCAATGACGAACGTATCGTCTACATATATGAACCAGGAATTAGGTTTAAGATCAGCTTCTGCCAAAGCTATGGTTTCAAAGTCTTCAGTGGATATGTTTGCAATAACAGGTGATATCGGTGAACCCATAGGCACTCCTTCTTTGACTTTGACAATGCTCGGGTACTCGCCAGAGTACCTCATTATTTCCCTCGTATCATACGTGAAGCAATTGAAATTGAGAAACAACCTAACAACATAAGCAGGGAGGATGGTTTTAAACTCAGTAAAGCTTGGACCCCAGTAGTTTATCCTCTAAGGACTCCTAAGCATCAACGATCACGCTCCACCGGATCCATCTTTGCCCAACGGTGACCTACGAACAAATATTGCTCAAACTTCTAGAGCAAATGCTTGTAAAGGCAGACAAGCTACAGTCGGTTCTTACCTGATAATGCTGGGTGTAGTGCCCAAATGACGACACGGTCTAAGCCGAAAGTAAATTGTAATATTGACAGTTCGAGAACACGCGAAAGCCTCAAAGAATATATAAAATATACTATTTTTCTAGGGTATCTATTTTGGAGATATACGCGGTGCCATGCTTGTAATCTGTTTGATTCTATAATAACTTGCGTTTCTTTATAGTTTTATGTATAAATCTCATACATTTAATATTTCCTAGCAATGTACTTTCGGAACACTTTATTGCAGTGTATTCTTCATTCAATCTTTAATTTAACAATTTTACCGTAAGCAATCAGCTTTCCTGGCGCATTTGATATATTTTTCGCCAAAGTAAATGTTTGCTATCAGTCCACGGTGTCCACAGTTTTAAATAAAGTATAAATAAATATTTACTTTTCACGGCAGTTTATCAACAACTGCTTTGTGCTATTTACTTCTTAGGTTAAAAAATTATCATTAAGGCGGAGAATAAGGTAACGACCTATTCTAATCTCTGAAAAGAAACTTATTACTCATGCAAGCTAATTAAGGAATTTTGATACATAGTTTACTAGGTTTAATATGAATAAGAATAGTTTAACTTAACAGGGTACTCTTAAATAATGAATTAGAAACAGAGAATATAAGTTTCTTGCTTGAGTCACAACCTCTAGGAACTTCAGCATCCTCGCAATATGTAAATTTACTTGAATGCGGCGGGTGTTTTAATCCAAATTACAAGTAGCTTGTAAATCTTTGTTCTACAAGTACTCTTTTAAAACGAATAACGGTATAATTTGAAGTAGACTATACAACAACAACAACAACAACAACAAACTTTTGTTGCGGAAATTCGATTGCATTGCCCTTTGGGAGTTTTATTTTTCTCAGCTTTTCGTCTAAAGGGATTTACAATCGGATTTTCCCCTTCTATAAAATTTCTGAAGGAATAAATTTGAAATCATTATTTATTGTAATGATAAAATCAATCATTGCTTTGAAAGTTACCTAAACTATTTTTAAAATTGTTGCTTCTTGTATAGTAATTTATATCAAACTCAGAAAATGTTAAAGTAGGGCCTTTAAAATGATGTAGAATTCTTTGTTGTAAAAAATTCAAGCGTACAATATTCTGCTAAACAAAACAAATTGTTCTTCTCTCTAGTACGATTTATTATTCTGTCTGCAAAACTACTTGAATTATTAAAGCAGTACTTCGGACATATTGCGCTGTCGTTACCTCATTTCGCAAAAAGGATGAACCTTATATCACAGAACCTTTATTTGGAAGAACTTATAACAAAGCAAACTTAGAACTATGCGGGTCTAGTTATCTGTAAGACTGTAATAGAGTTTAGATATTTCACGAATTACTGCTTTATTATTCTCAACAAATTTTCACTTGCAACTAAAATAAACTTACCGGCAGTTGTAAAACTGGCCGTTCTTTATTCTGTAGAGGGCGTGACAACTGCAGGAAACTTGATAGGTTCTAAACTATATAAATCAAATTCCAATAATAAGGTTTCCCTTTAGAAATTGTATCACAGTTGCCGGTGTTTCGCTTTCACTTGTATCGCTGAAAAGTATCCTGCGAATTTAAAGGAAAATACCTTCGGTGACAATTCGTTCGGCGTAAATGATTTTTGTCGCAGTTTCTAGTTCAAAGGTTAAGGCCGTTACGACTCTTTTTAGGAGTTTGAATTAAGTTTTTCAAGACCATAGAATCCAGAACGTACACATAATTGTTTGTATTAATTTTTGCAGTTTTACTAATCCCTCCTGAAAATTTTCAAAAATATGAATTGCTTAACACATTAACTTTAAATAAATTTTCAAAAACCAAAAAGGTATGTCCGTGAAAAGAACGGACACAATAATTACACCATGGAAGAAATGAAACAATAAACCTTAATTTTGAGAAGTAGGCAACACACAATATATATCATAGATGATCTTAAAACTATACCGGGTGGCCTTAAAAATTGGAATTACTTTTTAGAATTGTACATTTAATAACTAACTAACCAACGTTTGCAAATTTTGATTGTAAAATTAGCTAGTTCAATACGCTTCTATGTAGAATGAACGAACTTATAATTTCGAAAGCGCATTTTGAATTTTTAACGGAATTTATTGAACTAAAGCCGAAAATATAAACAAGAAAAGCTAGAGTTATATTAAATTTGACAAAATGAAATTCAACACGTCCGTCTTTACGTACATCCACCATTTGTAAACTTAAACAGAAGTATACAAGGTTTAAATAAAGGCCAGATACTTTACCCACGTACTCATCAACTCAATTAAAAAAGTTTTAATAAACATATACAGGGTGATTACTTTATCGTGTAACAGGTAGGTATTCTACACACATTACAGTTGTTTGTATTCCATAGGTATTTTAGTAAACTTTACATTGTTTAAATAAATAAATATCAAAGTAGTTACATTGGTTGTACTAAAAAACTACAATGAAACGATTTGCTAATATATAAGTTTTCCAACAGGTACATTTACAATATTTATTTCTTATAATTTAACCAAAATAAACATAGAGAAAGCTAAGACATAAAAATATAGTGACACAATAATGAAATCAACAAGAAAAATAAATTAAATACAAAAAATAAAAAAAATACACTAATTAATGACGTACTAAATATTCAAGCTGCCGTCCACCTTGTTGTTCGCATAAGTCAATCTGCCGCAGAGGAGAATGTCTAACACGAGTGTGAGAGACCTACATGATTCAATATTTTTTTCACGTAGATCATTATGAGTTTATACGGAAGTTTCATAGATGTCGTTTTTTACTTTACTCCGCAAAGGAATCTAACGGAATCAAGTCCGGACTATGTGGTGGCCAAGGATGAATTGCACCTCTTGTAACTAAGCCGTTATGGAAACTTTCATCTTGGTAGTTTCTTTCAATTTTATGGCAGTGGACAGATGCTGTTTGAAACCACATACGCTTTCTAACATAAAGAAGAATATAGACTAAAAGTTGAGGCAAATAATTTTCTAAAAAATGTAAGTACATTTTCCCATATAAACTGCTCTCAACGAAGTGGGGAGCAATGATAAAGTTGGTGGCCGTACCACATCACACATTTAGTATAAATATTCATTGAAAGTGTGCTTGCCGAACCCAATGTGGGCCATCTTGTGTATAGAAATGGCAATTGTCTCTATTTACTCACCCATTGTTACTAAACGTCGCTTCGTCAGAAAATAGAATGTTTCTTAAAAACAGCGGATCAGTAGCAACTTCGTTTCTTAAAAATTGGCAGATATTCACTAGATGTGGGTAACCATCTTTAGTAAGCTGTTGCACTAATGTGACGTAGTAAGGATGAAATCGGGTTGCTTTTAAAATATTTAATACTGAACTTTGGCTAAAGCCTACAGTTCTTGCAATTGCTTGTTTGCTTATGTGGGGATTATCAGTTACTTGTTCGCTGACTGCAGCTTCAGCTTCTACAGTTATGACATGTCGTTGTTTCACATTTGGTTTGGAAACTGTCCATATTACCGCAAATTTCTTTCAAAGTAGTGGTGGTGGTGATGGAAGTGGTCTATCCGGGTATCTTTGTGCATATCGTTGTACTGCTAATCCCGTCGCCCATCTGCATTCTCTCAAAATCTATATCACATCGTGTGGGAGGTGTAGCCTACCTACTTGTTACAAGATCAAATGATCACACTGTATATGTCCGCAAACCAACTGTTTTAGATATAAAGGCGATTTCGTTTTAAAGATCTAGTGAGTTGAAATCAGGCGATATAGATGGCCTCCTCGTCCTATCTATTTGTCGTTATAGATTGTAGGCATTCTCCGACATTGGTTGAAAAATGTGGAGCCCCATCGTGCATAATCTACAGACGAATCCTATCATTCAAGGGCACGTCTTTCAATAGTGGGTATTTAGTGTTACTTAAGAAGTTAAGAAGCACTTCACCTGCGAACTATTTAGTAAGAACACTGACTTTATCAAACGATTTTCCAAAATACCCAGCTAACGATTTAACGTAAGTCGATGCTGATGTCTTCACTCGAAAACAGTGTGAGAGTTTTCGTCTGTCCAAACATAATTATTATGCAAAGTATCATACCGTTATTTGTAAAAATGGCTTCATCGGTAAATATACTATTGGCAGCAAAACTAAAACTAAACTAAAAACACCATTCTTGAAACATAATCAGAAGCAGTAAGGGCGTGTACTTGCTAGATATGGTCTGGGATACAATTGTATACAGTAAACAAATAATATTGTCATATCAAATAAAAAGCTAGTGTTGCAGTTTATTGATTAAAAATCAAAATAGCTTCTATTTCTGAAACAGTTGGTTTGTGAACATTCTAGTTGATTAAGACTTTTTTGTTTGGTTTGATGAATACTATACGTGGGTAAACCCGACCCTTTTTAAACACTCTGTATTTTGATGAACTGAAACCTTTTTACATTAGGTACTTTTTCAGTTCAAACATATTGAAATTTGTAATTAATTAAAGAAGATACAGTAAATATCTGTTTAACTGGTCCACCCGGTATATATTGAAAATTAATGTGAGTATTCCGTCGCTATACTACTTTGACGTGTCATAATATTAAGTTAAGTTTCATAAACATTGCACAATAAAAACGAATTTCAACCCTAAAAAAAACCGGCATGATTCTAATTTCAGGCGAATACAGTAGAAATATACTTTGCGGAAATTAAGGAGAAAGGAACATTTATTTCCCTAGCGTTTCCTGTTACGTTGTTTGTGTACCAGTTATTTTCGGCGTAACGCGGTTAATGAAGTTTGCTATATTCTATATATCTTTCACACATCAGAACTAAAAATACTACGTCATTGTACACTGTGAGCCTGATTTTTAAATTGATTTGTTTGAAAAGTATATCACCTATAACATGAATAGCGTGCTCTATTTTTTAAATTATCGCTAGTCATTTTAAAATGAACACCCTTTATATTTTGTGTGTAGAAAACACAACCTCTGCCTTTACTTAAATAATAATATTTACTACAATAATTTTCAAAGCATAGTTTAGTTTTTAGTTGCTACCGTTCACTTTAGAACAGACAATATTTATTTCTAAATGTTTAAATTTATACATCCGCTGGGATAATGATCTTTGACAAGTTTTTAAGGCTTTCGCAAATGGTAAAAATTAAGATTTGGAAAGCTTGATTCTGAAGCAAATTCTGGACGAGCTATTTCAAGATCGGTAACTAATAGAGATACCGTGAGAGGTCTATCAATAAATGGTAGTTTTTGTTCCATATCTAAAAAAAATTCGCGGATATCCATATTTACTTTCCCATACCTTATAGGTATAGGGTAAGTATTGAAATCATGAAAATTTTCGAAATCGAGATTTTAACGGATATATCCGTTTTGGGTCTCTAGGAACCCAAAAAAGTGGTTTTTAAAAA
>JABXWE010067844.1:0-15221 GCA_014611495.1 Limonius californicus | reverse complement strand
AGGTGTTTATGTGTTATCAGTGTATGGCCAATTCTTAACCTAGTTATGACTATTTGGGTTCTTCGATCTTTGTGACACGGCCATTCGGATATGTCTTCTTTTATCGTACTTAGTTTACTTGCAGTGGTCGTCCATTCGTCCTTCCATTTTACTTTGATTTTATATTTAACGTAGCTTTTAAAATCCGAAGGTGGAATAGGTATGTTGATTTCAGGTAGTGTTGCGAATTCTTTAGCTGCTATATCTGCCTTTTCATTTCCGGTTATTCCTGTGTGCGATGGAATCCATACAAGTGAAATATTTTTGTTTGTAGTCAGCGTCTCATGGATTTCATGTTGTAGTTTTTTGATAATAGGATTTGATGTACAGACGTCCTGGATGGATTGGATGACGCTGAGAGAATCAGTACAAATGGCAAACAGTTTTTGATTTAGGTCCGTTGTTTGTACATATTGGATTACCTTTAAAATGCTGTACGCTTCAGCAGAGAAGTTACTTATTGCACTGGGTAGATGGAATTTCATGATCTGTTTCTCTGTTATAAAAGCAGCTCCTGTAGCACTTTCAGTTTTTGAGCCATCCGTATAGATAAAATTGTGTTCCTGAAGTTTGTGTTGGATTTCTTTAAAACTAGTTCGAAAGAAATCCGGTGGTGTGTCACTTTTATTAAATAGAGAAAGGTGCAGGATATATTCAGGGGTTTTTTGTTTCCACGGTGGGGTCGGATAGTGGGTATGTTTTGGGATATTTGGTAGCGAGATTTGTAGGGTTTGCATTATATCAAAGATTTTGTGTTGCAACGGAGTTTCGTTTTTTAGTAACAATTTGTTATGTGTAGTGTGGAATATGTTGTTATATACAGGAATATCTGGACGGGAGGCCAATTTAGCTATACCTATATGATAGGGTTAACAGCGTGTTAACTTTAGATATTACTAAGTAATTAACGTAACTCATTATTTGTAGTAGATTTTCCAATAAATAGGTATCAGATGATGCAGAATAATAATATCTCTCTAAATGCGAATACCAAAAATTATTCAACTACATGATATACAACTTTTTCGTATTGCCCATATTAAACTCCCATAATCCATTGAAATAATAAGAGTGATATATTGTACGGTAAGTGGGGTGGTAGCTCAGTTGGTAGAACGCTCGTTTTCTAAGTAAAACGTCGATTATGGCTAAGGTTCGAAACCTAAGCATTACTATGCATATTTACAAAAATCTTGTCTGCAATCCACCACACACAATTTTCCAATCCGGCTTGCCACCGTTAGATCTTAATGCTAAAATCCTTCTCTGGAATTCGGATTCGACTTTAAACTGTAGGTCCCCCGTGTTTCTGCGTCGCAGAGAAGAGGCCGATACCCAGGAGTGGGACGAAAAGGCTGTCAATGATTGTACTGTAAAGCCCAAATATTACGCAGAGTACTTATATTACCAGGCACCCAAACGACTTGTGTTCAAGCGACAGCAAGCAAACAACGCCCTGTTGTAATTTGCGATACATAACAATGTTTTACCTTTAGCTTGTAAAAGAATGATATTGAGAGGGACCATTTGATTTAATTATAAATGAAATATGAAAATCTTGCGATGTTTTCATTTAAGAAAATGCAAAAATTAAGAAATCAGTTTTTGAATTTATTGCTAGAAGATCTAATTGTATTCATTGTTGTTGCGTAACTGTGTGTCATTCTTTTCCATAACCCTTCACTTTCCATATGTAATGTTTGTAATCATCTGCTCACGTACTCTCTATAATGTCACTTAAAAGCAGTATATCTTATCAAGTACATGTGACCAAACAAATTTGTCACAGTACAGGCTAACCTTGGAGCACATTACTACATACGTTCCATTAATTATGACTAAACCCTTTTACTTTACTTTATTTTTTTATATTCCAAGAAATCAGAAAACTCACGCAGAGGAATTTAAATGTTAAGTATGTATAATATCAAGATTTTACTTTAAGAAACCCACTCCCATTTTTAGCAAAATGATTTGATCCTTGTAATACTGTGATTTATGCACAAAGAACTGTTCGACACAGTTGGTTAGTTTTTGCACTTGATTTATGATATTTGATCTAGATAATTAATGATAAAATATAGATCAAGAATGTAATCCCATTAAATCGATTTTTAAGATTGACCGCAACAGTTCCCTATCAAGTTCATTAATTCACCTGGTTGTCCTTGCAATCGTTTCAATCAGTTTGTACGTTAGGCAAGCATATCCTAAGTAAACATTACCCCAAATTTTACTTCCTAAGTAAGAATCAAGAACAGTGTCAGAAAGGTAGGCCGTAGGCAAGGCCTGAAAATTTGCGATTATCTGTTGAGATTAATCAAATCTGTCATGCTAGCTTCCCATTAGATGTGGAACACAACTAATGGTTTTTGTGTTATGAATGAATAAAGAGGCGCTCTTTGAATCGTTGAGACACACTTCTTAACACTGGTAACCTCGAAGAATTTCGAAACTGTTGTGTGTAACATGAAAAGTCCTCTTAATTTGCCAGAGGTCAAACCGAGAATAATAAAATCTACCGTTGAGACTCTTAACAATAATTACTGCTGAGCTTTGTATACGCAAATCAAGAACACATCATACGTTAATTTGCTTTTGTAATAGTTGTCTGGCATTGGTTCTTCCTGCATTCGGAATTAGAATTGAATGCCAAATTGGTAAAGCAAGCACTTTTAAGAGTCGAAATTTAAGTAGGGGTTACTCTAAATGGTGCAATGATTAATAATATTTACGTACCAAACATTAATTTCGTATTTCCTAATTCTAATATTAACAAGCAGTAAACGAGAACAATCAAAGGGAAGCTGGAGAAAGGGTAATACCAAAAAATGGCACAACATGTAAGAATCTGGTTAAACATACTACACATTTATTAGAGTTTCCCAATTTATTAGTTATAGATTAGCATTTATACAGACCTAAAAACCTTTTTTAAATTATAATTCGCCCTCGGATTAAATATTTATATATTAACGTATTGATAAACTTCATCATAGAAGTCTCAAGCCCGTTTGCAAATGGAGGAGGGTTGTACGATGGGCTAGTAACCCCCTACGTAAAACTGAAATATTCGAAAACACACTATATAAGTTAGCCTCGGAAAGGATCATCTTATTTTAGACGGCCGAAATGGGATTTTTGAGAGCGGTAGAAAATCTAACGTTGCTTAAAAGGAAGAGGAACACAGATACCAAAAATAACTTACAAATACGACCACTGAATAAGAAAATAAACATGGAAGACAAACAAAACAAAAAAGAAAAAATGGTGGGACCTCGGCGGTCTAGTGCGAGAACGCATTGGCTACTCGAGGTCACAGCAAATGCAATCGCTCCGTTGGGGCGATCGAATTCCGACTGGGGCGACCGCATTTGCTTAGCTAAGTTTAGGGTGCATGTTGCATGAATGTTTAGTATGTAAGAGACGCCCGCACCCCCCTGATGTAATGCGAAAGCGGTTCCGGGGGGGGAACGGTAGTATGAATGAGTGAGAGAAAAAAACAAAAAACAATGGAAAAATGGACGCAACCATAAAGCCACAAGTAATGGATCGGTAGGAAGACCAAATAGAAGATGGGCAGATCAAAGTGTGACTGAACAGGCCTGAAAGCCTAAACGCCGCAGAAGAAGAAGAATGTTATATGGTTATAATCAATGTTTGCTTAACTTGAACAACATGTAAAACTAAAAGCTAAAATTACATATGTATTTGTAAATTTAATTTGCCAGCAGGTTGTCGTATTGCATAATAAAACTGTCTTAGAATTAAAAATTATGTCAAAAATCAATGAAACATTGACTAAGGAATTAAAATATCTCAGAATGAATTATGATTAATAGAAAGTAAGCATACATTTAACTGTATTTTTGAGATTCGTAAAATTATCCATGCAATTCTCAGAGACCTGGAATGTATGCACAAAACTTAACATACTCTATAAATATTTATAAGTTATCACACTTATTTCACTGCATCAAACTACAACGAATTGCTGATTGGATTAATTCTATGAACAACCTTCATTTATGTTAAGGAAATAATTTTGTTACAGCTCAAAGGTTACAGCTGGATATTTCAACTAAAGTGTATTTGTGACCGAACTATTGCTGGGACTTCTCACCAACACTACTGAGATTTCCCTGATTATAAACGTTCTTTGCTATAGAACTAATACTATTGCAATAAGACATCAAAGTTTATGTTGTCAAAACCATCTAGTACTTTCGATATTTAAAAAAATTATGTAACTCATTTAAATATCCTTGTTTCAAAAATAAATAATTTTAAGTGAAACATTTGCAAATACAAAACTTGAATCTAATTTATGAATATAACGAAATCGGTTCGGTTATTAAGGCAAATATAATAAACAAATTGCTAACCTAGAATTTGAGCTTTATTAGAGAATGTTTCAAATTTGCAACTGGTATAAATACGTCGGTAAATGCCAGATCCAAAGCCTAATGATTGGTATATTAGGGAATGTCAATGCCAAATAATATCAAATATAGTAAGTAGATTAAACAAGCACGCATATTGAAAATCAAATTCGCCGACTGGGCGGTTCCGTGCAGATTTATTGCAACTTTGCATTCTATTTCATGTAAATGCATTAGTACTTATTTGAAACGCATTGATTTGCGGAAATTAACTTTACTAAATGTTTATTTGTGGAATATAACATAAAAATGGGCTCCAGGAATTTCTATTAACAAATAGCATTCAGTAGCGTTTGGAAAATGGTATATACGTTGATGAATAGTGGAACTACTTTATCACATTGAAAATGGTTTTTTGAAGGTCCGTTGCTACATCAGGCAAGTTGAATGATATATAAAACGAATTTAGTTCCAAATTAAGTACAGGGTAATGGACTGAAGGATAATGGGTTAATTTTATTTATATATATACAATTACTATCAAAGTTGTAATTTCAAGGTCATTCAATTATTGTCTGCAGAATACAAGATTTGATCATATTTGGTTCAACTCACTGCTAAAATTCGGACAGTTTTGTACCATTTAACTCTATAGGAAAAAATTTGAGAATTGTTTTAGATGAGCAAAATTCACCTTACAAAGGATTCTTTTGATAGATAACGGTCATCATCATCCATCCGAGGATGGATTAATTTTAATCCAAACATTAGAGTTATAGTTTCACCACCTAACTGTGCAGCAAGGATAGAGGCAATGGTTCAGCCTGTGAAGCAAAATATTAGTAGCTTAGGGAAACAATTTTGACTTGCTTAGTATCTCAGGACAATGGTTTAACAAACACTTTGAAGAGTTACAATTTGGAGGAGGCTGTCATAAACCGGCATCAATCATGGAAAACTGTAACTGGCAAAAATATCAAAGAAAGTTGGACGCTACTGAACGATAATGGCATGAAGAAGATGAAATTCGTTTGAATCAGTTGAAACAAAAGTGGGAATCTGAATCAGTAAATTCAAATTTAAACCCCATTACGCAAACAATTGCTTACGAGTATATTGATCCACAAGATAGTTTTGAGGAACATTGTAATTGGGCAACTGGACACAGTTCAGAGACTGATCAATATATTGAATTGCAGACACTTCAAAAGTTGACGATAATGGGATGAATACTACATATTCCGATTGTAAGTTTTTAGAAGAATCTTATGGTAAAATTATGCACAAATATATGCTGTGCCACCATTTTCTAAATGCTTTCAATGGACAGAAGTAAATAGCGTTCTAACACAAGATGTTGTTTTATTAAGAAGATTGAAAGAAAAACCCAGTATAAATTTTTTCGAAGACCCAAAACCGCAAATAATTAGTTAACTCATTAAACAAAATCATTCTGTATGAATATAGTTCTATTATTTGCTTATAAAAATAATTAGAATTCATTTAAAATATCTCTCTTGCTTTATTTGTGTAGTTTTTGTCTCTATAAGCAGTAAAACTCGCAAATCCGGACGGGTGGAAAATATTATCTGTCCGGATTGGCGAGGTTGTACTATATTATTTCTTGATGTAGCATTTTATCATCGGGAAAAATAGACTTTTCAAGAGCATTTGCTTATCTGTTGAACTAAACCGAATTTTATAGATTAAAAATCGAAAGCGGTTGGAATTAGACTACATGACAAGGAAAATCGTTTATATTTATGTAATTCATTTTTATTATTTGTTTGTTTGCTGAATTAAAGAAGATTTGAAAAGGATTAAAAAGCCAGACCGGCTGAATTTAAATATAATGTTAACCGCTAGAAAATGGGACGTTTTTCATCTTTTATAGTGCAATAATTTCAAGATCATACCATTACAAATTTAAATGCAAGGTGGCGTTTCAAAGATAGCGGGTGTAATTTCTTTCTGTGGACGCTAATCCATAGTCAAAATGACATTTTAAAGATCGTTTACTGGTCCTCTGAATTAAACAGGGTTTTATGAATTAATCAGCAAAAATTAATTTATTTTTTGGAAACCATTGTATATACTTAAAATTAGTTTCAGGCTGTTCAGTTTATTATATTAGTCGACATAAACAAGAGCTAATGAATTGAAAACAAAATTCTAATGAATTTAATTACAAATAATGACCTCAAAAAACATATTCGCTGTATATTTTTTTCGCTTGCTTATTTACTGCTTAAAACAGGATTGTTTGCATTAAAGCCTTAAATAGTTTTGATTTTAGATACAGAGTGTTTGCCCAGCCCCAAGGATTGTTGTACTCCTTGTAAACAGGGTTGTATAGCTGAAAATTGAAAAATGTTTATCATCTTAATCGTGATCCTCGTTTGTACCGCTTGCCGAGGCGGTGTGAGGCAAAACTAAGCTAGAGGAGTGTCATTACTTTGATCCCCAATGGCAAATGGAGACGGGACCCAGTACCGACCACCCACGAATTTAGAAAAAATTCGTGGAGTGATTCGAACGGGGAAGCGTTCGGACTGTTATCTCCACAGTGTGGTTTTTTAACCACTGAGCTACCCCAGCTCTCAAAATGGTTTATATATACCATTAGTAGAATAATGGAGATGGAATGCTGCCATTCAACAGGGAAGACCATGGACAAGCAAAACAGAACGTGGACAACCACAAATTACGTGGTAGGATGGCATCGCGAAAAGAGCTGGGTAGACAAAAATAAAGGGAGTTAGGAGAGACCTATTCCAACAGTGGACGATACCAGGCTAATAGAGGAAAATCAAATAGGGGCAAAGTGTACTTATTTTTTCTTCTAATGTCATTGGACCATAATAACCAAGATAAAAGTAACGGTATTGTCAAAAACACCGATAAACGTAGCCCCATCAATGCATAGCAAATTATAGAACAAGTGACCAATTTTAAGTATCTGGGATCCATAGTGAACCAACACTGTGACAAGACAAAAGAAATAAAATCGAACAGACAAAAAAAATATTCCACACAGAGAAACTTCTTTGTTAGACTAGATCTAACCTAAAATTGAGAATTCGCATGCTAAGATGCTATGTGCTACCAGTACTCCTCTATGGGTGCGAGAGCTGGACCCTTAACGCTACCATGGAAAAAAGAATTGAAGCCTTCGATATGTACCACTACAGACGCATGCTCAAGATGTCATGGGTGAAAAGAGTGACTAATGTCGAAGTACTCACTCATATGAAGAAGCAAAAAAAAACTACTGCTGACAATTATGGAAAGGAAAACTCAATACCTAGGTCACATCATGAGAGGGAGTCGGTACGAACTTCTATAACTTATTATTGAAGGCAAAATCCAGGGGAAACGATAAGTCGGAAGGTCAAGGAACTCGTGGCTTAAAGATCTACTCCAATGGTTCGGCTACACATCAATTTAAATCTTCCGTGCAGTAGTGTCTAAAACAATGATGGCTATTTGGATCGCCAACCTCCGAAGGGAGATGGTGTAAGAAGAAGAGGAAGAAGTGAATATTTTGGAAAGGGAGAACAGAGCCAAGTTCGAAACCAACAACCAGGGTACTAGTTTCCCTAACTAGTATAAATGCCTATGTTACTTTAAAAATTACATATTATATGCCGAATATTCATCTAAAACACGAAAAAAATAACTTATAAAAAAAGTAATATTATTTTGAGTTATTATTTCATACATTACATTTTCGTATAAGACACTTCTTTGACAACGTTATTTTTGGTACTTTATCGATAATTTTTTCTTAGAATTAAAAGTACATATGTTAATCACTGCATTAAATTTAAATAAAATACTTGAGGCTAATTCAAAGTGTGAACATTTCTTCTTTACGTCATTCCCAAAAAACTGTAAAATACAGATGATTTAAAAGCGAAACACTCCTAGGTTTTGTTCCGTTTTATACAGATAGTGTGAGCTAATTTTCAGCTGCACCTGTTTTACTGGTATATTTAATTCTTCGCAACAGTGTATCTGTAAATAATTTTCAAATTATCTAACAAGAACTTTACGAAATTTCTGTAATAAATACGTAACGGCAGTAAACAAATTACAGAAATTTTGTACTATATAATATTTACGTGATCAAAGAATATTACGTCTAACTTGTGAAATACTTTTTGAAACAAGCTTTTTTCAAACAGCCACATAAACTTTCGACGGTATGCAAATGACTAATACAAGCAGTCGGATGTCATACCGGCTAGTCATCCGCAAATAAAACCTATTTTGAATTTGTGGGTCACGTGGTATACATGAATATCGTTATAGCTGTGAAAGTTCCAAATTTAAACTTTTACCTTTATACGGCTATTTTAGATTTGTTTCGAATATTATATCAGCTGAGTTATGTAAGCTTGGATAGGACAGGAAAGTCAACGGACGCGACCTAAGTTATCTTGTTAATGAGAGGACATCTTTTTCTACGATTGTTGCTCATTGTTCAGGTGTAATGAGGTTACGGACGATAGATCTTGTGGGAAAAATTAGTATCGAGGCAACGCAAGAATGCAAGAGCAAACACATTCTAAAAAAACTCATACGGTTGGTAATTGCTTATTAACCGTAGATGCAAATAAGAAATGTACAGTTAAGTAGATCGTTTTCATGCGCCGCAATTTACTGGCAAACTAGTGTGATTGATAATAGGTTGTGATTTTGCCTTGGAATTATTCTATGCGTTATCAAAAAAATATTCAAGGACGCATACACAAGCAACCAGGAATGAGAGCAGTTTTGCAACCTTCTCTATCTATCATGGTTAATTTAAGCAGACGTAGAGATAAGCTTCAAACGTTTTTACCGAAAAAACCATAAGAGGAAAACAAGTGACCTTTGAATGTTCTGATTTAATTTCGCAAACCTTCCGAAACGTTTCGCCCCATACTTCCTAAACCTTCTCTTGAAGCATTTCATTAATTTTAATTTATGTTGAAAATGGTATACCTTAGAAAGTGAAACTATTTCAGTCCAGAAAACGTAACCTTTCTTCTTTTAGATTGCGGTTATATCTCTGTAGGTAGAATATTTGATATGCCGAAAATTTTAACTCCTATCTATAATATTAAAAATTGGTTTGACAATTAAAATTTATCCTTGAAACAAAAACGTTATAGAAAAGATTTATGCTGTTAAAAAATTATCTAAAAGCTTTTACTATTTATAATAACGAACGCCTTTAGGTTTCATAACGTCATTATATGTTTATAGTTTCTATTTTGGTTCAAAGTTGTATTTGGATTCAATAATGCAACCTTAGCCTTGTTTCAAGTGTGAACGTTTTCTCACTCGATTTTGTTGATGTTGCATAAAAATCAGGTTCTGGGGTGGCGTCTAAATGTCAAAAGTACATATTTTTTCTAGAACACACAGAATTATGTTAACACGAGTTTTACGTAGTGATCCCCGCAAGCTGCTCCAATAAATGGTTACGCTTTTCTATTAATCACACTAAGTGTTGATTAAGTGGGTTAATATTATAATGTAGTTCGCAGTTCGAATGGGCTGATGAAATGAAAATCTTGTTATTTCTTTCTGCCGGTTTATTTATGGCATGAAAAGGAAACAAGTCGCGATCACACCCTAAAGCGGATACTACTCTATAATCCCATTAAATTTTATGAATGCACTTACAGGAAACTAATATATGCCTATGTGGAAGCAAAAACAGTTGTAGACGCATACTTATATTTATGTTAGGTGGAAACATATACATTTATTGAATACTAGTTCAACGTAAACAGATAAAAGCGATTGCAATAAAAGGATATAATCAGTGTTGCAAATGATTAACGCGTTCTTCTTTCTCTTCTCTGTACGACTGTTGCTTGTAGATAGGGTTTGGATAACATTCTTAATGGGCGATCAAGATACAAATTCAGATATCTTTAACATGTGTAATCGAGCCCCAGATTTAGTATCCCTACCTAGAAATAGATCTAGTAGTCCTAGATATTTTACAGATCGTTTTACATTTCGTAATTTCTACTAAATTCTTTTATATGCGCGTATTATAGTATGTAGAAATTATAGAACACATCTCAAGGATGTTACGTTTTTTATTATTGTATTTCGATTCCAAAGAAGATCACCGTACTATAGAAAATTAGCACTTTAAACAGTGTCCACATTGAACCACTACCTTGTTACTACATTTGATTACAATCATATACAAGTTAGCATTAACTATAGACGGAGTTTTCATTCATGTCTACTTAGTACATACAAGAAAGAACTCTTTATTTTATAAATAAATTGTGTTTCCTTTGTTGTGACTACAATTAGAACTAGTATCTATTCGTACTCCTGAATTAAGTTTCCCATTAGTGTCAGCATTCCTGATGGTATTGCCTGCATCCAAATAACTAGATAAATAAAAAAAATAATACACATCTCTCTCTGTCAGTCGTACTCTCACAGCTGACAGGTCATGATTCAATGAGTCTTCAATTTGTGTTGTTGATGATCTGCTTCCATAGTTTCCTATCTTCTGTGTTTCTAATGGTTGTTTGTAAGGGTTTCCTCGTGATTTTCTTTATCTGGCCTACCCATCTGGTATTTTTCCACGTTGTCTCCTTGTCTTCTGTTTATATGCCCATAGTATTGGAGATTTGTCGCCGGCAAATTATTGAAAGTCGATCTTTTATCCCTATTCCTTGAAAGACTGATACGTTTGTCCTTCGTGCTGTCTAAGGGATGTGCAATAGTCTTCTCCAGCTGCAGAGCTCAAAGGAGTCAATTCTTTTCCTGTTTGCTTCTTTTCTCGTCCAACATTCTACACCATACATAAATATTGCGAATATTAGTGTTTGTACTAGTTTTGTCTTGGTGTTTCGCGATATTTGTCTGTCCGCTCATATTAGATTAGTCGTCGCTGTTCGTCCCATTTGTATGCGTCGTCTAATTTCCGGTTCCCAGTTTCCCTCGTTATTTATTAAGGCTCCTAAATATGTTAAGCTGTTGGATCTTTCGATATCTGGTAAGTTGTTAGATGTCGTAACTGTTGTAGCTTGTCTCCTCTGTCTACTATCATTATCTTGGTCTTGTTTAGGTTTATCTCTAATCCCAGCGTTCGGCTATCTTTTGTTAATCGTTGTAGTAGCTGTTCCATTTCCTGTTCGTTTCCTGCTATTAGCGTGGTATCGTCCGCGTAGATGAGGTTGTTAATTCTCTTGCCTCCGATGGAAATTCCTCCATGCTAGTTTGCTGTTGTTCTGCGCATAATGATTTCGCCGTAGATATTTAAAAGTCTTGGCGATAATATACAGCCCTGTGGGACACCTTTGAAGGGTTCGGAAGTTTCGTTTCCAATTCTTACGTCATTTTCGTTTTCCTTATATAATATTTTTATCCTGTTTGTAAGGTGTATTGGTACACCCATTTCTTCGAGCAGTTTTGATAGGAACTTCCGTCTCACGCAATTTAAGGCCTTGCTATAGTCAATCAAGCATATGACCATAAGTATATTAAAATCTCTTGTTTTCTCTATTCTATTCCTTGTCTTAAATATCTGGTCCCTTGTTCCTCTTCCTCGGGCCCGCTTGTTCTACGGGAATTTATCTGTCAAGGTAGTTCTTCAGCCGTTGGTCTATTATGTATAGCATTACCTTACTAGCATGAGAGATTGGCGCTATGGTTCTGTAGTTCTCGCATTTGCGCGTTGTTCCTTTCTTGTGTATAGGGACAAACGTCGATTTTGTCCAGTCTTCAGGCCATTTTCCTGTCTTCCACACTTTGTTGCAAATGTTCATCATTATTTCAATTCCTTCTGAACCTATTTCTTTCAGCAGTTCTGCGGTGATTTGGTCAGCTCCCGATGATTTGTTTGTTTTCAGTTTTCTGAGGGCATTTTCCACTTCTGTTTTTGATATATTCGGTTCTTCTTCTTGTTCTTTTAATAATTCATTGTCGGTGTTTCCTTCACCCTCTACATTTTCATCTGTATACAGCTCATTACAGTATTGTTTAAATATTTCTGTTATGTCTGATGTTTTCCACAGTAGTTTATTATCTTTGTCTTTTATTTGTGTGTTTCTTGGTTTAAATTTTCGCGATAAAAGTTTTACTTTCTTGAAGAGGTCCTGTGTTTCACTTTTATTTGAATGTTGTTCGATTTCCTTGCAGATTTCCTTTATATAATCATTTCTGTCTTTTCTGTACGTTCTTTGTATTTCTTTTGATAATGCGCTGTATTTACGTTTTGTTCATTTAGCGTTCCTCTTTTTTTTAGGTTTTTCCTTTCCTGTATTACGGCTAGAGTCTCGTCTTTTATCAATGGTTTATTTCCACGGACTTTTTGTTTTCTTTTTGTCTGCCTTTGTGCTTCTTCTTCGACTTTTGTTATCTCTTGTTTTCATTTATTCCACTGTGAGTCAGCATCTAGTTCTCTTATTTGTGTTTTAAGAATAGTTAATTTTGGTTGTATTATGCTGTTATATTTATCTTTTACTCTCTGGTTGATTTTAGGCTTTTTCATTTCTACTTTGCGAACTTTGACCTGTATTCTAATTTTTGTCGTTAACAGCTGGTCGTCGAATCCGCATTCAGCGCCTGGTAGTGTTTTGGTGTTTATTATTGCTGATTTCCATCTTTCACTTATGATTATATAGTCTATTTGGTCCCTATATCTTTCCCCTGGGAATTTCCACGTGTGTAGACGTCTTTTATGATGTTGAAATCTTGTGTTGGCTATAGCTAAACTATTGTCTATGCAAAACTGTAGCATTCTTTCGCCTCCTTTGTTTCTTTTTCCTAATCCGAACATCCCTACTAAGGGTCTTAAATGGTGATCATGTTGAAGTCACCTTCTACTACTGTTATTCGAGGTAGTTTCTCTGAGTGTGTTTTCTAGCTTCTTCTTCTTCTGGTGCCTTTGTGGTTGGTGCGTATACTCGCACGATGTTTATATTGCAGGGTTTTGCTCTGAGTTTTATCATCATTATTCTGTCGTTTACCGGTATTATTACCGGTACATTGTTATCACGTCGGGGTCACCAAAATATTGTCATCTGGGTTGAGTTCCAGACTCCAAAATGAAGATAAAAACAAGGTTGAGGAGAACGTGTCGTTTTATTTTAATAAATAATTCGTAACTAACCAAACATGAACAAAAACATAATAACCCCAAGCAAGGCGACCAGATTAATGTGTGCATGCGCACTACAGTACCCTATTACGGCGCTGTTCATGTTTCTCGGTATTATGATGGCCACATAATAAACGCCAAAATGAACTTCTTATAGAAATTATTACTCTTTCATAAAAATCGCTAAATAAATTACATAGTGGATCTTTGAATCTAAACACGAAGAGTCTTTTAAATATGATCCAGCTCACATAAACATTTAAATACAGACTCTAGATATAAATATTATAGAACACTGCGTACAGTCTGTTTATATTAAACAAAGCGCCCAGTTATACGCCACCCGGATCTACTGACCGTACGTCATCCAATTACTTTAATTGATCCTATTAATTTATGAAAGACAGTCGTCTACAATTATAACACCTCGCATTGTGAATGTTCCTATGAAACTAGCCGCCAACACCAAGTTTACTCACCACACCTAAATTTAATTGATTTATTATTATTAACTACCTGTAAAAAATAGGCCTATTATTTTACAGGGTTACATGTAACAGCATACCACACAAAAATTCGTACTTTATTGGTGTATGAATAAATTAATTAAAAACTTGATGGTGACCCTGATAAACACTGCACCCTCTGGTCTTCCGGAATTTTTATACATTTTATGATCAAGACGCCCCTGAGTCAGTTCAGCTACATAAGAAGCATTTATAGTAAAAAAGTAGAGCATGAAAAAGTATTTTCGTTCTATTGCCTTGAATTTGATATTCATTTTAGATTGGTCGATAGATTTATACACTTTTTAGCATTATTTTGGTTTAATATTTAAAACAGTATTAAAAATAAAACCACCATCTTCGAAACAAACTTTTTAGAGAAATTGTAATTTAGTAAGCGTATTCAGAGATGTGCTTTTCTTACAACACTCAGTATATAAACTAATTAATTAGCGTTAACTGATAATGAGGTATGAATGCTTTTTTAAAACCACTAACGCAGTAGTTTCAATTAATTATTATAGACATTGCAAAGAAAGTGGATAAGTTATAATAGTGTGGGTGTTCCTGCAAACTTATTTATTACCCCTGCAATATATGTATATCGACCATGTTTACACAGTTTGTACTACAATCTTACGATTACATTTCACTGTTATTAATGTCAAAAATACATTTTAAAGCAACAAGGCAGTTAATTTAAATACTAAAACTTTTAATGAGACATGATTTTAGATCATAAACCACCATTTCATAAAAACAAAATTACGTAAAACCGAATTCTTGCTTTCTGAATACATAATATAATGGATGTTTAGGTCAGATTTGATAATTCCGCCAATTCATTGAAGCTTGAGAAATGAAGAATTTATGGTAGTCGTACAATCGTTATAGAGAATGTCATTACTCTTGGATGGGTTCAAATTTGAACCATGGTTGCATAACTGACCTTTAAATCGATGCATCAACTGTCCATTACGATATTTAATTTAATACAGGATTGTTTTGTTTAATCGACATTGGTGTATGATAGAAATTAACAACGAAGGGTTGCAAAAGAAAACAAACTAGGTCTATAATAAAAAAAACACTTTTTTAGTATCAAATGTTTAGTAATAGGAAAATAATGCCACTAAAACTGTATAATGTCGTCCTAACGTAAAATTC